>JARSSU010001659.1:0-39677 GCA_029619165.1 Eurosta solidaginis | reverse complement strand
GTTGTCTGAAAAAATCATAGAGATCGGTTGTATATATAGTATATATCTCATACAACCGATTGTTCAGATAAGAAACTTTTCGCAATTCTACCCCATTTTAACAGCTATAAGCTTCAAATTTCACCGATTGCTTACGTATATAGCATATATTGTTGCCTGAAGAAATCATAGAGATCGGTTGTATATATAGTATATATCTCATACAACCGATTGTTCAGATAAGAAACTTTTCGCAATTTCTACCCCATTTTAACAGCTATAAGCTTCAAATTTCACTGATTGCTTACGTATATAGCATATATTGTTGTCTGAAAAATCGTAGACATCGGTTTGCATATATAGTATATATCTCATACAACCGATTGTTCAGATAAGAAAACTTTTCGCAATTTCTACCCCATTTTAACAGCTATAAGCTTCAAATTTCACCGATTGCTTACGTATATAGTATGTATTGTTTTGTCAAAAAATCATAGAGATCGGTGATATATATAATATATATATGATGGTATATATAGTATATATATATAGTATATATATTTTTTTTTACGATTTCGGCCCCATTTTAACAGCTAGAAGCTTCAAATTTCACCAAATGCTTACGTGTATAGCATATATTGACGTCTGAAAAAATCATTGAGATCGGTGGTATACATAGTATATATCTCATACAACCGATTGTTCAGATAAGAAACTTTTCGCAATTTCTACCCCATTTTAACAGCTATAAGCTTCAAATTTCACTGATTGCTTACGTATATAGCATATATTGTTGTCTGAAAAAATCGTAGACATCGGTGCATATATAGTATATATCTCATACAACCGATTGTTCAGATAAGAACTTTTCGCAATTTCTACCCCATTTTAACAGCTATAAGCTTCAAATTTCACCGATTGCTTACGTATATAGTATGTATTGTTTTGTCAAAAATCATAGAGATCGGTGATATATATAATATATATATGATGGTATATATAGTATATATATATAGTATATATATTTTTTTTTACGATTTCGGCCCCATTTTAACAGCTAGAAGCTTCAAATTTCACAAAATGCTTACGTATATAGCATATATTGTTGTCTGAAAAAATCATAGAGATCGGTGGTATATATATTATATACTTCATATAAACTGTCATTTTGACCCCTTTTTTACGGCTAGAAGCTTCAAAATCATCAAATTTCATCAAATAGTTACGTTTACGTCATATATTTTGAAACACGTGATTCGTAGTCATAGTTTTTACATGCAGACCACAAAAAACGTGAAGCTTTGCATCCTCACACAGATTACCTACTTATTTTTTATTTTATATTTATCTTAAAAATCGTTTAGATATGTTCAAATTTCACCAAATGCTTACGTGTATAGCATATATTGTTGTCTGAGAAAATCATAGATACCGGTGGTATATATAGTATATATCCCCCACAACCGATTGTTCAGATAGGAACTTTTTGCCCTATTTTAAGAGCTAGAGGCTTCAAATTTCAACGAATGCTTACATATGTAGCATATATTGTTGTCTGAAAAAATCATAAAGATCGGTGGTATATATATTATATATATGGTGGTATATATAGTATATATATAGTATATATATAGTATATATATATATATTTCGCAAATTTTAGCCCCATTTTAACAGCTAGAAGCTTCAAATTTCACCGAATACTTACGTATATATTGTTGTCTGAAAAAATCATAGAGATCGGTTGTATTATAGTATATATCTCATACAACCGATTGTTCAGATAGAAACTTTTCGCAATTTCTACCCCATTTTAACAGCTATAAGCTTCAAATTCACCGATTGCTTACGTATATAGCATATATTGTTGCCTGAAGAAATCATAGAGATCGGTTGTATATATAGTATATATCTCATACAACCGATTGTTCAGATAAGAAACTTTTCGCAATTTCTACCCCATTTTAACAGCTATAAGCTTCAAATTTCACTGATTGCTTACGTATATAGCATATATTGTTGTCTGAAAAAATCGTAGACATCGGTTGCATATATAGTATATATCTCATACAACCGATGTTCAGATAAGAAACTTTTCGCAATTTCTACCCCATTTTAACAGCTATAAGCTTCAAATTTCACCGATTGCTTACGTATATAGTATGTATTGTTTTGTCAAAAAATCATAGAGATCGGTGATATATATAATATATATATGATGGTATATATAGTATATATATATAGTATATATATTTTTTTTTACGATTTCGGCCCCATTTTAACAGCTAGAAGCTTCAAATTTCACCAAATGCTTACGTGTATAGCATATATTGACGTCTGAAAAAATCATTGAGATCGGTGGTATACATAGTATATATCTCATACAACCGATTGTTCAGATAAGAAACTTTTCGCAATTTCTACCCCATTTTAACAGCTATAAGCTTCAAATTTCACTGATTGCTTACGTATATAGCATATATTGTTGTCTGAAAAAATCGTAGACATCGGTTGCATATATAGTATATATCTCATACAACCGATTGTTCAGATAAGAAACTTTTCGCAATTTCTACCCCATTTTAACAGCTATAAGCTTCAAATTTCACCGATTGCTTACGTATATAGTATGTATTGTTTTGTCAAAAAATCATAGAGATCGGTGATATATATAATATATATATGATGGTATATATAGTATATATATATAGTATATATATTTTTTTTTACGATTTCGGCCCCATTTTAACAGCTAGAAGCTTCAAATTTCACCAAATGCTTACGTGTATAGCATGTATTGACGTCTGAAAAAATCATTGAGATCGGTGGTATACATAGTATATATCTCATACAACCGATTGTTCAGATAAGAAACTTTCGCAATTTCTACCCCATTTTAACAGCTTAAAGCTTCAAATTTCACTGATTGCTTATGTATATAGCATATATTGTTGTCTGAAAAAATCGTAGACATCGGTTGCATATATAGTATATATCTCATACAACCGATTGTTCAGATAAGAAACTTTTCGCAATTTCTACCCCATTTTAACAGCTATAAGCTTCAAATTTCACTGATTGCTTACGTATATAGCATATATTGTTGTCTGAAAAAATCGTAGACATCGGTTGCATATATAGTATATATCTCATACAACCGATTGTTCAGATAAGAAACTTTTCGCAATTTCTACCCCATTTTAACAGCTATAAGCTTCAAATTTCACCGATTGCTTACGTATATAGTATGTATTGTTTTGTCAAAAAATCATAGAGATCGGTGATATATATAATATATATATGATGGTATATATAGTATATATATATAGTATATATATTTTTTTTTACGATTTCGGCCCCATTTTAACAGCTAGAAGCTTCAAATTTCACAAAATGCTTACGTATATAGCATATATTGTTGTCTGAAAAAATCATAGAGATCGGTGGTATATATATTATATACTTCATATAAACTGTCATTTTGACCCCTTTTTTACGGCTAGAAGCTTCAAAATTCATCAAATTTCATCAAATAGTTACGTTTACGTCATATATTTTTGAAACACGTGATTCGTAGTCATAGTTTTTACATGCAGACCACAAAAAACGTGAAGCTTTGCATCCTCACACAGATTACCTACTTATTTTTTATTTTATATTTATCTTAAAAATCGTTTAGATATGTTCAAATTTCACCAAATGCTTACGTGTATAGCATATATTGTTGTCTGAGAAAATCATAGATACCGGTGGTATATATAGTATATATCCCATACAACCGATTGTTCAGATAAGAAACTTTGCGCAATTTCTTCCCCATTTTAACAGCTAGAAGCTTCAAATTTCACCAAATGCTTACGTGTATAGCATATATTGTTGTCTGAAAAAATCGTTGAGATCGGTGATATATATAATATATATCTCATACAACCGATTGTTCAGTTAAGAAACTTTGCGCAATTTCTGCCCCTTTTTAACAGCTAGACGCTTCAAATTTCACCAAATGCTTACGTATATAGCATATATTGTTGTCTGAAAAAATTATAGAGATCGGTGGTATATATATTATATACCCCATATAAACTCTAATTTTTGCCCCCTTTTTACGGCTAGAAGCTTCAAAATTCATCAAATTTCATCAAATAGTTACGTTTACGTCATATATTGTTGAAATACGTGATTCGTAGTCATAGTTTTTTACACGCAGACCACAAAAAACCTGAAACTTTGCATCCTCACACAAATTACCTACCTGTTTTTTATTTTATATTTATCTTAAAAATCGTTAAGGTATATAGATCTGTTCACTATATATTTCTTATCTTATACATCCGATTATTCGGAGATTACGAACGGGATAAGATTATTGTTCAGCCCCATTCATGAAAGGTATGAAGTCTTCGGCACAGCCGAAGACAGTCCCGTTCTTACTTGTTTTTCTTAAAATCCCGCCCCGTGAATTTTGGTCTTAAAGCCCAAGCACCATATCTGACGACTTTAAGGTTTAAGTCTTACCGATCCAGTTTCAAAATATATTTCCGATCAATATGTTGCTAATTTTACAAATTTTGTGATATCGATATAGTTAAATTTAGCACAAACACAGTTCCGTTATTCATAGGCCAACTTCTCGCTTATTCTTTTTATGCTTTGGGCTACTTTATCTTTTCTGTCCATGAAACCCTTACTGCCTGAGCAAAACTAATACTACCTCCATATCGGTGCTCCTTCGGTAGTTTAGGGCCTTTTGTGTCATGGTGCAAATACTGAAATTCGTGACAGGTTCATCCTATTTTGATACGGCAGCATATATAGAATTGGCATGTATGGCATTTGTCCATTCTGTTTTAATGTTAAACGACGATGGTGGTTTTCCACGAAACCGGAGAAAGAACAAACCAAGCAGAAACATATTGATCTTAATCTCCCCGCGCCGTAGTAATAAAACACAGTAAACTGCGTTGCAAGGCTACAAATTCATCGCACCACCGAAAGCCTAATTTAGTGGTCCGAAAGCTATCTGAATGGTAATTATAAATTCAGGAGTGAAGGAGCAGGTGCTGTTGCTTCTTCTTTGATCGACACCAACTAAAGGCTTATAATGAGCTGATTCCTTGAAGCATGAAAAATGTTCAGCCACCTCATCATCTTGCGAAAAGTTGCTATCATAGTAGTACTATTCAAAGGAATATCTGTAGCGTTTCACTTTTATCATTTATTATATTTGAATAACTTATTTAACCTCAGTATTCGCATATGTACATAGTTTAAAAACGAAGTCAATATGTAAATTTATCTATCTAAAATATTGTCCTATTTTCACTTCAATTTTTACAGGCTGCGACTGTCATCCAGTTGGCTCCACAGGCAAAACTTGCAATCATTTAAGCGGACAATGCCCCTGCAAGGAAGGCGTAACTGGGCTGACATGCAATCGATGTGCGCGCGGTTATCAACAAACACGATCACACGTAGCACCCTGTATAAGTAAGTCGAAAAACCGTCATCAACAAACAAGCAAAAAATTAAATTAATATTAACGAAAAAATTTAAATTACCACAACAGAATTGCCGACAAAAGCGAATATGATACAAGCGGAAAGTGCGGTCAGCGAATATCGAGAACCAGCCGGCCCCGATGACGAAATGAAAAATGTAAGTGCAAAGTGTAAAATAACAAATTTACGAAATGACATTAAACAATTTTATTTGAAGTGGCTTTAAAAAGGGTGCGAAAAGTGGGGAAAAACCACAAGCAATAACCCCGAAAGCTCAGTTAAACTAAATTTCTAACGGTTTGCTGCGGGTGAGGCAACGTTCAAAGTTTTCAGTAAGACTATTTTGCGCAACTGCTATTTCAACCCTTTTTCTCACCACTTTGATTTGTTTTTTTTTCGGTTTTGCAATTCTTGTTGCTTTAAATACTCAAACGTTATAAATACCTAAACATGCACACACAAATAAAGAAATATGCATATACACATACATATAATCGAAATGTATTTACACTAGTAATCAAATTTTCATTGCAAATTTAGTGCTTAGAGTGCATTTCTGTTTAATGAAATCTACCAAATTCCCAACGCGACAAAAACTAATTTGATTGTGTTTATGTGTGGGTGGTGTATTGGCGCTTATCATATTATAATCGTTTATGTGTGTGTGTGTGTGGGTTTGGTGGTGTTTGTGTGTTCATTGAACTGTCCGACACAACGCAATGAAGTTTCAAATTTAATTAACTTTTATTTAATATTCAACAGATTGTGGCAAATGTAAGGCCAGTCCGAAAAAACTCAATTTGAATAAATTCTGCATGGAGGATTACGGTACGTATGAGTAACCTGAGCGCTCGTTATGCATTAGGGTGGCACAAATTTTTGAACTGGAAAGTCCGTTAGCTTCAACCACTCATTAAGGATAATTATTCTCATCGATTTTTTAGTCATTTAGAGCGAAAATTTTCAAACATGTACCATATTTTCTATGATTCCCTTCCATAATAATATACACATATATTTGAGGGAGGTAAATGAGTAATCTTTACTTTCAGCTTATAAAAACTGCCTTCTGGCGTCACATGCCCTTAAATGAAGCTTGATCAGTGATAGCAGATGTAGGAAGTTCGGGTTGGAGGAGGAAACGATCGAGCATGTTCTGTGCTCGTGCCCTGCACTTGCCAGGCTAAGACTCCAGCTATTATGAGTGATACAGCTGTCAGATCTAGAAGCAGCAAGTGGCGTAAGTCCTAGGAAGTTTCTAGTATTTGCCAAGAGGACGGAGTTATTTTGTAACATAGGTCCTGGTTTTTAATAGGGTTTTTCAGTTTGATCATTACAACAAACTTCTGGTAACACTACGGACTCATTCAGTCTATGTGGAGTCCTCATGGACCAGACAGTTCAACCTAACCTGTGCCTTCGTTCCATAATAACTAAATACTTAATAAGACGTTTTTTCTTAGCTTGGTCCACTTCAGTAGTGGTTTGTCAAACACTCTCGAATGTATTGCTGCCATGAAAAGCTTTTTCAGCGAAATACTATCAGCCCTAGATGGCGTTGGGAGCCGACATAAAACACGTAGGTCCCGTTTCGCCAATTTGTAGAAAAAATAAAAAGAAGCACTCCGGAAAATTAAAGTTAAATTTTGACTTTTCTTTTTAAGGGCAAAATAAAAGCCCGGCTCTAAACTATGGAACAGCCAATCCAAAATAAGCGATTTTTTTCATATATAATAATTCTTGTATCACCAGAAAGCGGTATATCAAATTTCAACACAGTATCGTACACTCTAAAACTTTTGTATGAAATTAAGATTAAAATGGGGGTAAATTCCTGTTGAAATAATTTTTTGGTGTAAAACTGCCCATTTTTTGTACGCAAGTAAGGGAGGCTAAGTTCGGGTATAACCGAAAATTACATACTCAGTTGAGAGCTATGGAGACAAAATAAGGAAAATCACCATGTAGGAAAATGAACCTAGGGTAACCCTGGAATGTGGTTGTATGACATGTGTATCAAATGAAAGGTGTTAAATGAGTATTTTAAGAGGGAGTGGCCATAGTTCTATGGTGGACGCCATTTTCGAGATATCGCCATAAAGGTGGGACCAGGGGTGACTCTAGAATGTGTTTGTACGATATGGGTATCAAATGAAAGGTGGTAATGAGTATTTTAAAAGGGAGTGGGCCTTAGTTCTATAGGTGGACGCCTTTTCGAGAAATCGCCATAAAGGTGGGACCAGGAGTGACTCTAGAATATGTTTGTACGATATGTGTATCAAATGAAAGGTGTTAATGAGTATTTTCAAAGGGAGTGATCCTTAGTTCCATAGGTGGACGCCGTTTCGAGATATCGCCATAAAGGTGGGCCAGGGGTGAATGTGTTTGTACGATATGGGAATCAAATGAAAGGTGTTACTGAGCATTTTAAAAGTGAGTGAGCATTAGGTCTATAGGTGGACGCCTTTTCGAGATGTCGCCATTAGGGTGGGCCAGGGGTGACTCTAGAATGTTTGTACGATATGGGTATCAAACAAAAGGTGTTACTGAGCATATTAAAAGGGAGTGGGCATTAGGTCTATAGGTGGACGCCTTTTCCAAATATCGCCATTAGGGTGGGCCAGGGGTGACTCTAGAATGTGTTTGTACGATATGGGTATCAAATGAAAGGTGGTAATGAGTATTTTAAAAGGGAGTAATCCTTAGTTCTATAGGTGGAAGCCTTTTCGAGATATCGCCATAAAGGTGGACCAAGGGTGACTCTAGAATGTTTGTACGATATGGGTATCAAACGAAAGGTGTTACTGATCATTTTAAGAGGGAGTGGGCATTAGGTCTATAGGTGGACGCCTTTTCGAGATATCGCCATTAGGGTGGGCAAGGGGTGACTCTAGAATGTGTTTGTACGATATGGGTATCAAACGAAAGGTGTTACTGAGCATTTTAAGAGGGAGTGGGCATTAGGTCTATAGGTGGACGCCTTTTCGAGATATCGCCATTAGGGTGGGCCAGGGGTGACTCTAGAATGTTTGTACGATATGGGTATCAAACGAAAAGTGTTACTGAGCATTTTAAGAGGGAGTGGGTATTAGGTCTATAGGTGGACGCCTTTTCGAGATATCGCCATTATGGTGGGCAGGGGTGACTCTAGAATGTGTTTGTACGATATGGGTATCAAATGAAAGGTGGTAATGAGTATTTTAAAAGGGAGTAGTCCTTAGTTCTATAGGTGGACACCTTTTCGAGATATCGCCATTAGGGTGGACCAGGGGTGACTCTAGAATGTTTGTACGATATGGGTATCAAACGAAAGGTGTTACTGAGCATTCTAGGAGAGATTGGGCATTAGGTCTATAGGTGGACGCCTTTTTGAGATATCGCCATTAGGGTGGGCCAGGTGACTCTAGAATGTTTGTACGATATAGGTAAATAACGAAAGGTGTTACTGAGCATTTTAAGAGGGAGTGGGCATTAGGTCTATAGGTGGACGCCTTTTCGAGATATCGCCATTAGGGTGGGCCAGGGGTGACTCTAGAATGTGTTTGTACGATATGGATATCAAATTAAAGGCATTAATGAGGGTTTTAAAAGCGAGTGGCCCTTAGATGTATATATGAAGACGTTTTCGCGATATCGACCAAAATGTGGACCAGGTGATCCAGAAAATCATCTGTCTGGTACTGCTAATTTATTTATATATGCAATACCACTAACAGTATTCCTGCCAAGATTCCAAACGCTGTTGATTTCGCCTTGTAGAACTTTTGCATTTTCTTCTACTTAATATGGTAGGTGTCACACCCATTTTACAAAGTTTTTTCCAAAGTTATATTTTGCGTCAATAAACCAATCCAATTACCATGTTTCATCCCGTTTTTCGTATTTGGTATAGAATTATGGCATTTTTTTAATTTTTCGTAATTTTCGATATCGATAAAGTGGGCGTGGTTATTGTCGGATTTCGGCTATTTTTTATACCAAGATAAAGTGAGTTCAGATAAGTACGTGGACTAAGTTTAGTAAAGATATATCGGTTTTTGCTCAAGTTATTGTGTTAACGGCAGAGCGGAAGGCCAGACGGTGGACTGTGTATAAAAACTGGGCGTGGCTTCCACCGATTTCGCTCATTTTCACAGAAAATAGTTACCGTCATAGAATCTATGCCCTACCAAATTTAAGAAGGATTGGTAAATTTTTGTTCGACTTATGGCATTAAAAGTATTCTAGACAAACTAAATGAAAATGGGCGGAGCCACGCCCATTTTGAAATTTTCTTTTATTTTTGTATTTTGTTGCATAATATTATTACTGGAGTTGAATTTTGACTTAATTTACTTATATACAGTAAAGATATTAAATGTTTTGTTAAAATTAGAATTAAAAAAAAATTTTTTTAAAAAGTGGGCGTGTTCTTCATCCAATTTTGCTAATTTTTATTTAGCACATATATAGTAATAGTAGTAACGTTCCTGCCAAATTTCATCATGATATCTTCAACGACTGCCAAATTACAGCTTGCAAAACTTTTAAATTACCTTCTTGTAAAAGTGGGCGGTGCCACGCCCATTGTCCAAAATCTTACTAGTTTTCTATTCTGCGTCAGAACTTCAACCCATCTACCAAGTTTGATCGCTTTATCCGCCTTTGGCAATGAATTATCGCATTTTTTCGGTTTTTCGAAATTTTCGATATCGAAAAAATGGGCGTGGTTATAGTCCGATATCGTTCATTTTAAATAGCGATCTGAGATGAGTGCCCAGAAATCTACATACCAAATTTCATCAAGATAGCTCAAAATTTACTCAAGTTATCGTGTTAACGGACAGACGGACGGACGGACATGGCTCAATCAAATTTTTTTTCGATACTGATGATTTTGATATATGGAATTCTATATCTATCTCGATTCCTTTATACCTGTACAACCAACCGTTATCCAATCAAAGTTAATATACTCTGTGAGCTCTGCTCAACTGAGTATAAAAAAATTGATGGTATTACTATAATAAAATATAATGTAATATTTTGATTTACACCCGAAAAGTACGTAGTTTTACGCAAGAAGAGTACAAAAGTATAAATGCTTTGTAATTCCACACAACAATGTGTAAATTTCCGTCACTTACTATCGTATTTTGCTTCATGTAACTGTAAATTTTCATTTTCTGTGAAATCGTCGCGTTTGTCGCCTCGTGGTGGAAAAAAGTGAATAAGCTATAAAATATATGTAAATATAAATAAGTGCATAAGCTTTACAAATATGTATATTGGAAATGTTTGTGTTTAAAGGGTGTGCAAAGCAGTTCTGCAAATTAAGGAGTTTGTTTGAATGTTTTTTTCCAAAATACAATAAAAAGTTTTCAAGCTACAATGTCTATGCAGTCCATTTTTCAAAAAATCATTCTGCTAAAGACGTTGTGGTGTGAACCACAAATTCAATTGTTCGATGGCTTCTTGCGACTTTTTCGCTACAAGCATACATGAAGTATATTCACAAATTTTAAGACATTTAGTGTTTAAAATCGCGCTCTTAGGGTGTAAATATAAGCAAATCATGCGTACAATTTTAGGCATATAGTGTCTAAAGTATTACACATTTTTTGCGTAAAATTCAACAAGATATTTGTAAAGTTAAAGTGTTGCGTACCATTTTGATATTAATTTACGATTTTCGTATCAGAGTATAATTAGATCAAACTTTAAGGTCAAAACGTAGATACAAATTTACTATGCAAGAGTATAAGTATTGTTTTTTGAGTGTTGGTTATGGTTTTTCGGTGACAAATTTCTATTAGTAGAAGTTCTTGGTAAAAATATCGTTTTATTTGGATGAACCGTTCCATAGTTTTTTTTTAAATCCGAAAAATAAAAAGGATGTATGATTTGTCATGAAAGTGCTATTGGAATCCCGAGGAACCCGCAAACTTTCATCTAGAACTTTTTCGAGTAAAAAAACATTTATTAAAATGGGTCCCTGATATGTTTAAATTGTTTCACCATAAAAGCCATATTTATAAGTAAAGATTTTCGAACCACTCTAATATAAATAAATGTATATTACTTTAAAAATTGCTCCCCGCCAGTATTATATGCAAAATAAATAAAGCTCTCCTGAGGCAGACCATTTCTTTGTGTATTCAGCAAAAATATCCGGCTTTGCGTAACAAATATTTTTATTTACCAAATACATCTATATTTAAGGGTCACCCTAATGTGCATACATAAGTTTGTATTTTCTAACAAATTTCATGCTTGCATGCATTTATGCCCTCTAGCTATTACGATTTTAAATGTATTTATGCTGACTTTTCAATTTATTTATTTTTTTCTTCCTCTTCTTCACGGTTTCTGATATTTTACAGCTATTTTGGCCAAAGTTATCGGGCATGACCGTGCTTCACAGGATATCAATACAGAGAAATTTTCAATTGAACGACAAAACGAAATTTTCAAATACGAAATAAATATACAAACGATTTTTAAGCGAAATCCATTACAAGGTACAACGAGTTCGCTGTTGGGCAGGGGACATATGATGTGGCTGGTGCCGCGTAAGAATCTCGAATGTCAATGTCCCAAAATAAAGTTGAATAAGTAAGTTGAAAATTTTTTTCAATTTTAGTAATATTTTGTTTATGTGAAATTAAGTGTACATCTAAGGAGTAAATCAAGTTATTGCATAGCTCCGGCGTGAAATAAGATGCAAAAATTCGGAATAACTGAGATTATAGACATGAAATAGATGAAGTGTCTCGATTTCCCATTCAGGCAAACAAAATGTTAAGGTTTATTCAAAACCACAGCATTCCAGACTTCACCACTTCTTTGGCCCAATTTCATGCCTGTTATAGCTGAAAACTCAAACTTGAAGTAGGGTATGAATTTGTACGCGTCCTTACCCTACTTTAGGTTTGAGCCAAAATTTGGTAAAAAGGTGCCCTTTTGTGGTAAAAGATTCACTTAAAAGGAGGCATAATAGGAAGTTGGTTTGAACATTCTAATTTCCTCTCTACAATATTGAAGCGGAGTGGAAATGTTGCGCTCAATTTATTCACAATAAGCCCAACATTGTGCACGAACTTAAGATTTGAATTTATATATAAATTATTTTTTTTTATAAAAATTTATTTCAATTAAATTTTCAAATACATTAAATAAGTTATATTTTCTTTTTTTTTCTTTTTCAACCTCTTTCCCAGATCATATCTCATACTTGGACGTGATGCGGAGGCCGCTCCCGGCTATTTAGCCATCGGCCCCAGTTCGGTGGTGCTCGAATGGAAAGATGAATGGTCGCTGCGCATGAAACGCTTCCAACGACGAGCGCGTAAATGTAGTTGAATCGAACCGGAAACGGAATATGTCAGAACGGATTTTAATTTCATACATTTGGAAAGATATCGTTTCTTGTATAAATTGTACAGTATACTCAAAATTTTTGACATTCTTCGGAATTATGCTATAAACAAAATATTTAATACAATACAAAATATGACATAATAATTACAAAATATAATAACATAAAACAAAGTCATATTAATGCACGAAACTCAAAGTAAATGATAAACAAAAATGATAAATATATGATTATATAACAATGCTTATAAAAACAACCACAAAGACGCACGCATGCGAGAGGTAAATAGTAAAGTTTTTGCAGAGAAAAGGTGAAAAAACAAATAATTGATGTATAGTGATTGAAGAATTGTACATACATATGTTACATTAACCCTTGTGCTATTACTATGGTACCCCACTACATTCCGATCAAAATTCGAAAAGGTGCTCATGCCGCCCGCATTTTGTAAATACGCATTGACATAACCATTTTGTTCACAATGTTAAGGTTTGATTAATTTGATTTTATTCAAAAACGAATAACAATATTAATACCATACATTCTTCTAAATGCTACTTTTATATGTATTGGTTTTGTTTGTATGCGCAATTTGTTAGTTTATCGTTCAGTATATAGAATCACACAATATGCATCGACAAAAATACTAAGGGAGTTAAGAATTTTGTGTATTTGACATTGAAAACGTTGCTATAGCCCCTGTAAGCTACGGATCGGTGAGCACCTTTTTTTCTTTTCTTTGCAATTTATGTATTAGCATTTGGTGATTTGCTATTCAATATAGAAAAAATCAACTACGGTTTTGTGATGTTGCAATAACGTAGCAAATGCCTAGCCGTTTATTTTGTTAGTGTAACGTAAAAAATATGCAACGGAAGTTTACAATGCAATGATGCTAGATCATTTGCAAAACATCCCGAACTCCCTTAATATTATTGGCTTTAAATACAAAACTATTTTAGGAAAATTAAAAACTTGAGCGAATTTGCAAATACAAATAAATTGTAAACAAACAAAGAATGAGATAGAAAGGAGAAATATGAAGAAAAATAACCAGCATTGCCATGCTTTTCGTTAAGTATTTCGTAGTATGCGGGATTGATTTCGGCAATTATAATGCTAATGCAAAACTGAGGCCGCATTTAGTCAAAATTTTTATGGAAAATGCAGCATTTTCGCCAAATTCGAATATGCGCGAAAAATGCTAAATGCGTGGAAAGCACGAGTAGCTTATAAGGTGCTAGAGAACATATTTAAATTGTGGCTTTAGCACAAGGGTTAAATTTTACTTAAATGGTTTATGAACTTAGTCAATCAGTGGTCAAGCGTAAACTGCGTACATATGTACATACATACATCAGCGAGGAAAAAGGCTTAAATAAGTTAATTTCGACTTTTTTCTCATCAACTCCGACAAAGCCATTAATCAGCAGCTGTTTATCTTCGTTATTAAAACCTAGCTTCATTTTTCAATTATGTGCGTAGGTGTGAGTGTTCATGAAACTGCATAGCAATCAATTGAAAGCGTAAACACTTGGACTGTTGCAAGGAAGTGTGTCCCATAATTATAGCACAATATTTTTTATGAAAACATACTCGTCCAAATGATTTATGATTAGAAAGAAAAATTTCTTTTTAAAACAAAAAAAATGTTGGAGACCCATAGTTTGCACTTTGTTACACTCAAATTGATTAGCCTATAAAACAAAATTAAAAAAAAATTGTAAAAATCAACAAAAACTTTAAGAGACCCATATCTTGCACTTTGTTAGAAAAAATTGATTGGGTTATACAATCGCATACTGGAAAAAAAATTGAGAGAACTCCTGGGCTAAGAAAGTTTATAATCAAAACAATTCAGAGAATTCCGAATAAAAAATTCGAGTTTTGGGTAATGTTTTTTTGAATATTCGAATTTTTTTTAAAACGTTATTAAACATACTTTCAGTAAAAAAAAATTATTTTAAAATATCGAAATAAAGATAAAAAAGAATTTAGCAAAAGAAATTTGATTAAAATTGGCACGGATTATTTCTTTGTTCGCTGCTGTAAATTCCACACAAGCGTAACTGTTTTGAAAAATAGTGTGCTATAATTACGAAACGCACTTTAATGGTTTCATGCATATACAAATGTTTTGTGTTTAATGAAAACATTTTTATTTGCAAAAAGTTTTTTATTGATACTGATTTACTACTTTTTTATTCATCGCAACGTTTTCAAATTAATTAATTATGATTTATTTATTTGCTGCTTTTCATTTTAAACTCCTTCCGATTTTCCAATTTATTGCAGTTTATTTTTATGTCAAATGAATATATATTTGTCACTCTTAGCAATTTTAAAAATTTAATGTGTTTGTTTAATTAAGCAAATAATCTTGGTAATTGCGGACAGTTAATGCCGTGACGAATGAATTAATTGCATTTAAATTGACGTGTAAAATTACGTTTAGCACTCAACAGCTGAAGCTCAATTCCAATTGTTTATACAAACGTACGAAACGTATGTACATAAATGCACACAATTAGTTATTTATCAGATTTATATCATTTTTTTTTAATTACTCACAAGTAATAGCGTGGTGATGAAAAATTAGCTGCTATTAAAAATTTTAAATATTTATTTGCATGATTGACAAGGCGTAAATGCAGCAAATCATTTCAGCAGCTATTGGCTATGAATCTGAATATATTAAGCAATAACTGCCTCAACCAATTAACGACGAAGGGATATTTAAATAACCTCAAAACAGAGTTCATTCAAATTTGTAAATCTTAAAAACTATAACAGATAACACTCTTTTTTCTTTAATATGGTTCTTTACAAAATTAAAAAACTCCGAATATTTCTTGTCTTTTTTATACCAAAGTTGGTAATAAAAAATTATGTATATTAGAGTTCTCAGAAAAATTAAAATTTTATAGAACTAGCACAGAAATAAAGTAAAATAAATACTTGGTACGATTTACCTCGGCTGGGATTAAGGCCGAGCTCCTCTTCCAATTTGCATTGTGTTACTTTCATATGTTTTTCGTACAAATTGGTGGAACAAGACCTTCATGTTCAATGACGACCCCCGAACGGCATCTGTAAGACAGGGGAATTTTCTCTGAGAACCTTTTCATGGCAGAAATATGTACACTTGGAGTTTTTTTCCAAATCACCTCAGAGGGTTGGCCTACTAAGAAAAACATTTTTGTAATTGTAACAACTTGTTTCTGAATTTTTGATGTTGTTTTGACAGGGACTTTTATCTAGGACCTTCGGTATAAGACGGTGCGCAAGCTACCATCACACGCCGTCCTCCGGACCAAATAGGCGTAAACGATAAAATTTTCGCTTTTCATTTTTGATACCGGAAAAAATCCTATTATTATGCACACCAGTTGTTCCGAAAATAAAAAAATCGTCTACTGTAATATTTTCTGTATCTCGCTTAAGTTTTTTTGGGAGATATGGCTCGCCCGTTACTCTTGTAAACTCGTGAATACCATTTTTTGTTGGATGATATTCAAAGGCTTCTTGAAACTCTACAACACTGCATTCGTTTACACATCTTGCTAACATTGCTCAGCCAGTACTGCGAGATGCGAGCGCTAATATGTCCCAGCGGAGCAAGGTCTGCTTGGCTCCTACCGCATCTTGCGCCTTTCAACGTCGTGCTAACTCATTCGTTCTCTGTATGTTACGAAGACTCAGCATCTTAATATGGGAAAAGCTCCGCTTGCCAAAGTTATGAAAAATTCAAACATCGCTTATCGAGCTTCGCTGTTGTCGTCGCTGAGCCGATATCCTCGGATTGTCAATTGACTATCGGGGAAAATGCCCCTGTTACTAATCCTTTTGTATCTAGCCTTGCTCCACACGCTCTTGCGAAGGCCGGGAGACGCATAAATAAAGACGTGGACGTAACTATCGTAGAGACTCCCGACCCTTTTCTACGAGCTAATTCAAAAATATCTGCAAACTAAAGTGTCGAATAAACGAGTGAGCTCCTCCTTTTGTCAGACTCCTCCTTGAAGAAATTATGGTGTTATGTTTCAATGAGGATTCATTCTTACCAGGATTACGACCCATAGCCATCTTCCAACTTTTGTTGCAAGAAAAGCATAAGAAGAAGAATCTGCCATGTGTTTTGGCTATGAGTGCTTTCAGACTTTGAAAATAAAATTATTTTCACAGTTAAAAACTGCATTTTACCAAATGAATATGAGACAAAATATCTTAGCAAGCTTTTTTCTTGTATAGTAAGAATATTTATAACAGTGCTTCGCAAAATTTTGTATGGGAATGGGCAAGGAAAAATACAAAATTATATTTACAAACTCAATATCTTGCGTTTGTGGCGATTTTACTGGCATGCATAAGATTGCATTGAGTGCATCTATATGAAAATGTTTAATGTGGCTCGGCCATTAGCTGCAGTTGCTTGTGACAAAGCACTTGCTGTTTGACAACCGCGTTGCCAACAGCAATTTCGTTGTCAAAAGCAACTAAGGCTACGCTATTCATAAACAACCTAATTTTATCTTGATATCATTGAATATTCTCTTCCATGTTAGAATCGGTTGAATGACTCAATTTAACATATAGAGTTTTGGCATCACACTCAACTTTTTTCAAAGTATTATTTAACATGCATTTAGAGTTTCGAAGTCAAGCTCGACTCTGTGCTTTGTGCAAGGTTTCAAGATACTCCTACGATTTTATAACTATTATACAAACTTTTTTGTAACCACTATGCAAAATATTTCTTAAAAATTACATAGTTGCCAAGAATTTGTAAATTTATTGCTCATATCGTGACACAAAAACAAAGAAAAATAGATTTTGCTAGCTCAAAAATCAGATATATGTATACTACTTTATGCTATTCATGCAAGAAACAAAAACAAATTTACAACAAATAAACATAAATTTAGAGACAAATAACAGGCATAACATAACATTGACAAGTTTACAATATGTAAAGTGTCAGTAAAGATCGGTCGATAATGACCAACAGCCAAAAAAGGGCGTCCGAATAGTCGGCCAAAATGATTTACAACATCATGGCAATGGTCACATTGTCTGTAAAATATAAAGCAAAAGTTGCAAATAACAGCAGTGCTCTGAGTTTGATATCCACAATTATTAGATTTGAAGTTTGAGAAATTTAATGCAACTGTGCTGACGTGTGACAACGGGAATTGTCCTAAATTGTATGCCAAATACACTAATAGTCCGAACTTGGAGTATTTTATTGCTTTCGAATCTTTGTAGTGTCTGTTGTCACAGCATTACAAACTAGATTTTTGTTAACTTTCAGACTATTTGCTAGGCTTATTTCGAACTCGTTTATTTGTTGCATGAAACGTATTTCATACATGTATATGTATCTCTTATGTAGATATTCATTTTTGTCATCTTAATTCACAATAAAATTTTAAAATTTTTAACAAAACTTGCTCAAGTTTGTTTTGTAAACTGAGCAATAGAAAAGGGGGTAGGAGTAATTTTACAGTTTCTCGATTACTCCATACCTTCTGTTATCGGTTCGAATCAGGGAGCTATCAAAAAAATAAATCCAATAATGTATTCGAATACTTTACTTATAACGTGTTGAAATAGGACTGAATAATCATTCCTTAGATTGTACTGCTTATATACCAATCAATTGGTTCGTCATTATTTTCTCCCAGGGTTTAGACTTTTCGTGAGCAGCCTTTCGAATGGTTGCGAGTTTATGTCTCGTTCTTCTGTGTCTCATATTTGCTGTGTTGTGTGTGGTTTCTCTTACGACGCGTCGCCTTAAGCTCTATGCGCTCGTAATTGTTATGGCTATGGATGTGTGTGTGTAGCTATTATTATTTCGTCTGTTTACATGGTTGTTGATATTGTGCAGCATTTACTTACTAGTGATGTGTCGAACTTGATAATATTTGCAACAATACCAATAGTTTGTGGTCAAGATATCTAAGGTTAATGGAAGGAACACTGTACAACAACTTTGTTATTGTTGTAGCGATAAGGTTGCTCCCTGAAGGCTTTGGGGAGTGATGTGATGGTCCTTTGCCGGATACAGATCCGGTACCCTCCGGTAACACAGCTCTATTAAGGTGCTAGCCCGACCATCTCGGGAACGATTTATATGGCCACATTAAACCTTCAGGCCATCCCTCCCTCCCGACCCCCAAGTTCCATGAGGAGCTTGGGGTCGCCAGAGCCTCGTCTGTTAGTGAAACGGGATTCGCCGCTCGAAGGTGAGGTTGACAATTGAGTTTGGAGAAGCTATATATTGCGCTGGCAAACCCCGTTGAATCTGGTATTTTAGTCGCCTCTTTCGACAGGCATACCTACCGCGGGTATATTCTAACCCCCTAATCCACTGGGGGTGTGCAACAACTTCGGGTTTTATTGTATTGGGGCAGAATAACTTGAAATTAGAATAAGAAACTCAGACACCTATAGTTAAACCCTATATTTGCATTGGCAGGTATAATTTCTGAACCCGGCTAGGAAAATATGTCAAAGTCTTTCAGGGAAAAATTCCTCTCGAGAAAAAACTTTGCTGTTGGGACGGTTATTTACAGCTGCTTTAAGATTACAAAAAATCGCAGCGAAATCTTTGAAAAAACCGCCACAACTGACTGATTGTGATGGCGTCTTCGTTTCATTATCGATCATAGCAAGCACAAAACCCATCAGCTGCCGCAGCTTATTGGTCTTCACTGCTTAGGCCTGTGATTGATTTGCGTAATATTCCTAATATTTGGATAATATTCCTTTTCTATGACTATTCATTCACAGCCACGGATAAAATCGTTGCGACTTACAATATGTTGGCACACATCACCTTTGTTCTTTAAAATCGAGGGATATGCCAACGTTAGAAAAATGAGACTTATTCATACACATCTATCTGAGGTTCTTGCTGGCTTAGGCTCTATTTGATCGAAACCCATTCTAGGTAGCGTCTATAGTCGGCTAAGATCATGCAAGTCTGTTATAAACCTTCTTAGTATTGCAACAGATATATGTATTATACAAACATCCAGAGTAGTGAATAAAAGAAAGAATAAACGGAATCTATATTTCTGTTAACGTAAACCTGATTTAAAAATGGGCTTTTCAAGGATTTTGAACGAGTTTTGTCCACATGCGAAAATTTACACCGCTTACGTTCTACAGTCTCTCTGAACTTCATGTATTCACAGCTTCTCAGCGAAGTAATCGCTACAGACAGCTATAAGCTTACGGATGTCGGTTTTAGATCAACTCAAGAGGCGTCTTTCATTGTTGTTTTGCAATGTGGCTCCTGACTGGTACTTTTCCACTTTTTTGTGCTTTGGTCGCGTCAAAATAATGAAAACTTTACCTTGACTACTTGTTTGAGTATTTCCACTCTGGGTTTTTCTTTTTTAATTTCTTTCTCATTACATTCGTTTTCTTTAGATCCAGAACCGATGAAGTGAGTATATATACCTTTCATGAAAACGAAGTGGTATATAAAGTGTGGTCCGATATTCGAAAATTGCAAATCCTTAAAGGAGAAGAGATAAACCCATCATTAAGTTGATATACCGAAGTGATCGGCATGGCATACTGGCTCTTAGCCATGTCCCTCTCTCTGCCTGTTTGAACTCAAAATAGTCAGAATTTTTTTTGATATCTTGAGGCAGCCGCCACGGTATTTTGCCAGCGTGTTCTGCCTACTACACCGAGGATTCTAGGTTCACCTCCGGCAAAGCAACATCAAAGTTTAGAAACAAGTTTTCTCAATTAGAAAAAAGGTTTTCTAAGCGAAATCGCCCCTCATCACTGACCTGGCAAGAATTCGGAGTGTATTTTTGCCATGAAAACCTTCTCAGTCAAAATCCATCTGTCTTGTAGGTACCATTCGAATCGACCTAAAATATATAGGACCCGTCCCGCCAATTTGTAGGAAAAGTTAAAAGAAGTTTTATCTTGATGCCATTTGGTGAGCGGGTATATTTGGGTGTACGATAAATCAGTTGTCGGAACCTACCGGATATGCTTATATATATACACGCACTGTTGCATGAAAAAATCGTCAAGATCAGCCACATATAATATGTATATGTATATCCCATACAACCGATTGTTTAGATTTTATGTATTTTTAAAATTTTATCATATCATGCATAAAGACAGTAAACGGGACTCAGTTGTCTTAAAATAAATCTGCCTGCCAGAAAATCGAAGTTACCCACCCAGCTATACTCCAGTCCTCGTTGATGTGCGATATTGCCAGATTGCGGGTTTTGTGTATGAAACTTACTTCCGACTACGACGAAATTTTAGATAACGTTGAAGTATATAAGGAATCGTCCGGTTGTAAAGATAAATAATTTTGTATATAGTTGCAAACAACAACGATTTGAACCAGATAAGTCCAGATAGAAGTCTAGTTCAATTTGTAATTTCTTGCCTTTAGTTTGGCAACAGTACCGCTAATAAAACTACTTTTTCAAAAATAGATATCGCTGTTTGGCCCTTAGCCGTATATGATAAATGAAACACAACGGCGATATCTGCCTATCGTAAATCATGTGCCCAAAAATATTACGACCTCTGCTTCTCAAGTCTCCAATTGATCCAGGGCATTGCCGTGAGAATTATGCGCGATGCGGAGCAAAAAAACTAACTGGATGATGGCTTAAGAGACTCAGAGTAGATTACAGCTGCCCAGTTATGGGTATAGGTTTGCATGCCGTTGTCAGCTGCAATATTGGTTTTTATAAAGGATTTTGTATGACTTTTGAAACGATCTCCTTGCAAGTTATTTCTTCTGCTTTCGGTTTCAAACACTCAATTGAAAACAATTTCAAGCTTTTCGATTATTTGCCACAAAACCTCACCGATCATACTCTCAACTGCCAGATACATTGCGCTCTTCAAAGAGGAATTTCGCTTCCGAGGAAAAAGCTCATTTACTTAATACATTGCCAAATTCACTTCACGAGAAGAATTGCAACAAACAATCTCAGTTAAGCTGTACCCACATGTGGTGTTTTCTTGCTTAGAAGCTTTTTAATAATGCTATATAAAGGAAAGAACTTGAGAAATTTTCTACTGGGATGTGTAAATTGAATACCTACACACATTTATGTCCATAGAAAAGTGAATCGTTGCAACAATTGCACATTTTTATTTTAATCATAAACGCGTGCGCTTAGTCAAACAACGAGAGCTTTGCATGAAAAAATGAGTTGTTATACATAATAATAAAAAATGCAAATGAATGAAATTAAAAATGCATTAAGTTTTTTTTATGTTATTTCCTGTGCAGTTATAATTGTTGTTGTATTCTACTAAAAGTTACAACTGTCAGCAACAAACGCTATTTAAATGCAGGGAATTGTAAATTTTTACAATAAAATATGTAGAGCGAACATACATATGTACATATTTACATCATAGTACATTTTTCAGCTACCTGTAGTGACTATAAAATTTAAAAAAAAGAAAAGCAACAGAAGTAACAAACCAAAGCAACACGGAAAATCATGTTACTCATCAACAGCCATGTCTGCAGTTTGCACGATTTTTATTCGATTTATTATCATCGTCTGTACTTTCTGTATTTGTGGTTAATGTGGCTGCCCTTGAAAATGCAGTGTTTTTTTCGCTACTATAAAGTATTTTCGTATGGAATTCATATGCACGCAACTTGAGCTGACAGGTGGGGTCGTTTAAATGAAATTAATGTTACAGCAGATATTGGTGCATTACACAGATCAACTTTAAGATATTGAATACTTTTTTAAGGTTCTTTGTATCAATTCCAGGCAGTTTAAGCCATGCTACCTTTTAGCACATGCTACTTAATAAAGGAACAGTGTTAAAGAAGATTTGAACCCAGCAGAATTTTATGCTGTGAGACAATGTTGTTAAGTGCACTAACATTTTTATTTATACCCGTTGTTCTAAAACGATTAAACTCAAAAAATAAGTAAAAGGTTTGGATGAAGATATTTTGCTTACAGAATAACGGATGCTTTTGTTATTACACAAGTTATCTACAAAAATTGTTATTAGTCGGCATCTCCTCTCTTTGAGATATTTTTCCTCCCACTCATCTGTGGGTCTTGAACCACCATTATCTCTTCCTTCGTACTCTCCTCATTAATGTGGATAACACCCGGATCACGTGTATGAAGCCACAGCGCGTCCCCGTGCCCACGTGTGCTGTATCGTAGCCCTATCCCAACTTACACACATACATAGTACTAACTGTTCTCGCTTAGCCTCCCTAATCTCCTGGACTCTACCCGCATATTACATAAACTGACATCACCACTGCTAGTACACTATAGTTACCAATTCTCCCTACTGTCACTATAAGCGCCAAATCCTATTCCCGCCCCTGTGCCCAACACCAATAAGTGTGTGTGCTTACTTAATCCTTCTCACATCTCCTATCCCACTAGAAACCCCGTATATTATTCTTTTATTCAAAAAAGAACAGATCTCGTTACTCCCCCAATCCGTCCCACCATATCGTGCTTCCACCTACTCCCCTTGCTTCTTCATTGTTCGCCCCACACTTACACGCTGCGCTCCACCCCCCTGTTCACTCTCAGCTGTGCTCGCGCCCTACGTGTTCTTGCTTCTCCCCGCACACTCTCTCCCCCAGGCTTTCGCAGTATCCACTAGTATACCACAGCAACGCCGTATGTGATCCTCCTCTATGCTATCGCTTGTACTCTCCTCCCCCACGTCCTGCACATTAGTGCCATGCTATGCCCACTCAATATCTGCGTTATCTGGTAGTTTAGTTCACCGTACTTCCGCTCATACTATTCTTTATGTTCCGAACTAACTTGAAGGTCCAGCGCCCTTTCCTCGATTCTTTCCACCGTTCTTGCCACCTAGTTATTTTTCGTGACCTTGCGCTTTTTTTTGGCCACTTCAGATCGTCGCCGGATTCCAATGGCACACAGGTCGGCCATTTTACTTGACAGTAGATAAAACAAGTATCGCATCGTCGGTCACCGTCTAATAATCACACACTATTCCTATAGCAGTAACACGGGGCTGCTATTATATCTTTTTTGTGGGTCATTTTATTTTAGATCCGTAACATACTAGTACTGTATATAATATCATCGCGTTTGCGTTAAAGCTCCACTAACCCTCCCACCGGCCTGAAGGGCTCCTTAAAAATTAGTTTTGAGTCAATGTTTACTCCTAAATACTTCAAGAAAGGCTTTGTCTGTTCATCTTTACAAAAATCTTCATCTTCATCTCTTTATACTTCTCCTTTTTCCTCGTATATGAAATTTTTTTAATTTTATGATACTTTGTACGTGAATAAAAGTAAGTATTTGTATGGAGTTTTGTATTTATATGAAACTTTGTATTTATAAGAATTTTACCAATTCCTCTCCATATCCTTTTATCTGTTGCTCCCATTTGCCATCTTCCTATCCATTTCCGGATACCCCTCCCTTTCCATCGCCTTCTAATTCTTTCGCTCCGTTCCGGATAGTCCAATTTCTCAAACTCTTACATACGGAAATGCATTGGATTACTTTCCATATTTCAAATGCTCTTTTCCAAAATATATTTAAAGTTCTCTAAAATTCCAGGTGTTACAATAAACTGCTTGTGATAGATAATAATAAGGATTCCCATGTCACATATATACAGTGCCGGATCCACAGTGGGAACTGGGGGATAGTAACATAAACTTTTTTTTCGATTGAAACTACCATTTTTTTCTGTTGACTTAAGTTGGATATTAAGAAAAAAAATCGCTAGGCGTTACCCCCGATCAAGTCGATAGTGGGCTACCGAAAAAATCGGATATTTTTTAGTGCATTTGATTTTTAATATTTTTTTTGCAGGGAAGAAAATCCATGTTGTAACCAGCTGTTCCATAGTGTAGCTTGAAAAATTGCACAAGCGCTATTAAATAGTGTACAATACATTTATTTAAAGCTTTAAAGCTATATGTATGTATGTCGATAGAAACTACCGTAGCAAGTTTTAAACCACAACTTGCAACACAACAAATGCCTAATGACTTCAATAGCAAACTGCAACACATTTTTTTTTAAATTTTTTCAACGGAAGTTTTTTAACATTTAACAAAAAAAAATCTGAATTAAATGCAAAACTCAACCAACGCAGAGCTTTTATAATTTAAAACTAAACAAATGGAGAGTTCTGCTTCATGTAAAGCTTTGGCACTTATTTTTATTTATAAACAAAAGTTGGTTTTTACACAACTTAAATGTTTTCTATTTATTTTATTTAGAAATACAAAATTAAACGTTTTTAAACAATTTCTTTTTTATTACTTACTCGATATCTGCTAAACACGGTTTTATTAGCTCCCACTTGTATGTTCGTAAGTATAAAACAATCTTTTTAAACAATTAATAAAAAAAATGTTACGTATTCGCGCCGGTATCCGTCTTTTCTGCTCGTACGGGCATGTTTGCGTGTACTAAGTTAATTTTTTAAGTTTAACAAGTGTTGCAGTTTTTATTACATTGTCTCACTTTTATTAAATGATCACCTCTAAACGAATTATTTGCATTTTGCGCTAACCGCACCGATTAAGTTCATAATGTAGTTCTTTATTATCACCCAGCCAACATGGTTTTGTGCGTAGAAGATCAACCACAACCAACCTCTTTGAGTTCACCTCTCTACTCATGGACGGATTTTTATCCAATAAGCAAACCGATGTTATTTATACCGACTTCAGCAAAGCATTTGATTCTGTTAATGATGAGCTTTTAACTCATAAACTTGGCTTACTGGGTTTTCTGAAGAATTTATTAATTGGCTTCGCAGCTATCTCTAAATAGAACTCAGCGAGTATGTTCAAAAACAGTTTCTCAGAGTTGATAGAAGTAACTTCTGGTGTACCTCAGGGTAGCCATTTGGGTCCATTACTTTTTACCCTCTTTATAAATGACTTACCTATGGTTATCTCGTATTCCTGTGCTCTGATATATGCAGATGATGTAAAACTATGCTATACATACTTGCCTTCTGACTCTTCTCCTTTGGATCTACTTCTGGCCGATTTGGAGTCATTTCAATTATGGTGTACAGTAAATCTACTAGTTTTGAACTGCTGCAAATGTAAACTAATGGCATTTCACAGAGTCAACCCAGTTTTAAAAGCCTATATGCTAGATGGTGCTCCCTTGCGGGCGTATATCTGTAGTATGTGACCTAGGTGTTCTTTTTGATCCGAAATTGAGCTTTAACATGCATATTGCATCTATCGTAAACAAAGAATCGGGTGTACTCGGATTTACTAAAAGCTGAGCTAAAGAATTTGATGATTCTTATTTAACCAAGACGCTTTACACATCATTGGGGCACGCCCAATACTTGAGTAATGTTCCCTGTATTTGGTCACCGTGGTATAAAAATCATATAGATCGAAGTGAATCGGTACAGAAGCAGTTTCTAATCTTCGCTTTACGTGGTCTTAACTGGGAATCAGATCAGCATCTTCCGTCTTATAGAAATAGACTTCTTCTCATTAGTTTTGCCAACTTTAGAGAATAGAAGAACATTACTCGGTGTAATGTTCCTTCATAAACTGATTATCGGTGAGATAGACTCCACTGACTTTGTGAGCAGACTGAATTTTTCTGTTCCTGCGAGAACTACGAGACACTATGTACTCTTTCATTTACCTATTCTCCGACGTAATTTTGCCAATATAGCCTTCTACGCAATTGGTGCTCGCGCTATAATGAACTGTACAACTGTATTAGTTTTGAGTATTCGAATGCTGCTATCCGTAGGGAAATACTCTCATATCTGGCATGATCTTTTTCATAGATTTTTTAAGTAAGATGTCAATTTTTATTTCAATATTAATTTTAACTAATTTTGATTTTGATTTGATTTATGTACTAATTAAAATTTAACTTAATTAATTTGATTGTTTATTATTTAAGTTTTTACTTTAAATTTTGTTTTTTACACCTATGTTTTTTTCTTGTTATTTGTATTTTATCTTATATCCAGTAGCCGACCGCTTCGTGTTGACTTTAATAAATAATAAATAAATAAAAATAAATTTCGTAAAAAAGAACATAAAATGAGTACTTAATAATAATGAAAATATTTGGGAGTGCGTGCATAAAAGCGTTCAAATATCAAAAATGTATGTCAAAGACAACAAAAAACAAAAATGCTTAAAATTACAAAAATAATATTAGAACTCAAGTATAAACAAACAAAAAAACGATAAACAAAATCCATAACTGACATATTAACTTCCGTTTCCGTTAAAAACTTATATGAATATGTTATGTAATATCATTATTATGCCAACACTTTTTTTTATAAAATAACAAACAACAATTAATTTTAATGAAACTGATGGCGTTTTCTTTTCTGGAAAAAATGTTACCCTCATGATTCTTTGATTCAAACATTTGCGCTAGGTCATTTGACGCTCTGCAAAAAGGTTGAAATTGTAGCCATTTTTAACAGAAACGGGTAGGTTGTTCCTGGGGAGAAATATTTTGTGAAAGGAACACGCAAACTTATGAGAGAGCTGAGAATAACCAGCCGGGCAATGTTATTTTTAGCAAAAACAACGCCATTAAATGGGGAAAAAAACTTTAAAGAGTTTATCTAAAATAAATTGAAAATAGTTGAATAGTTGCAGTTTTGGGGTGTTGAAAGTCGGAATTATATAAAAATATGTTTACTCTAAAATTTTAATTATTTATAATTCCCTCTTTAGGCAAACTCGTTCAACTGTTTATAAGTGATATTTATTAATTTACATACATAATATAAAATAATCTGTAATATTTTTGTTGTAAATTGTTTGCCATTTTGTAATTTGTAACAAAATAATATTTAAGTTTAGTTATGATAGAGTTAGAAACAAAAAATATTTACATTTAAAATTAGATTTATGTACTTAACATAGAAATAAATATTTATGTTTAAGCTTTTGGTAAACGGCAATATCACAAATTATTAACAAATTTCAATCAAACAAAAATATCTATATCATATGGAGAAATTTGAAGTTTTTCGAAAAATTATGCACATAGGGCAGCTTTCACCAAATCGTTAGTTCTACAGAAATTTATTTATCAACGCCAACAAACGGTTTTGATGAGCCCTTAACCGCCTGCGCGATTTTGGCCGTTTCGTAACAAGTCATGGCAACTGTCCATGTTTGGCGACAATAGCCGCCAATTGAGAGTACCAAAAGGGGGCAAGTCTTCCCTCACCTACCTCTTGCAACTCAGTGAAGGTGGACTCTTTCTTCTGCTTCCAAATGGTCGTGTCTTTTGAAACACTCTCTTGACCAGAGTGTTTTCGTCCATTAAAAAACATGACGCTACCGCGAATAGGGCCATAAATCTTACGGTGAACTTTTCCCCTCGAACACTCCAAAGCCTTCTTCTCACCATGATTGCCAGTCATACACCAGCGCAGGTAGGATGAGGGATTTGTAGAGCGTGATTTTTTTTCGTCGTGAGGAGACTTCGCTTTTCAGTTCCCTACTCAGTCCAAAATATCACTTATGGCAAGAGTATTTCTCTGTTTGATTTCTTAGCTTACACTGTTTTCGCTTCAATGCTGGTTTTTATACAGACAAATTTCTTAGTCTCGAATTTCAATTCTTTCTTGAATGACAGAAAGTATTAAATATTGTTTTTATTTACAACAAAGTCCACTTTTTTGCCTCTTAATCAATAAGGCAGAGCTCAGCGCTCGTTTGTTAGGCCAATAATATCCATAGACCAGTAATTGTATGCTCTTTAATAGATTGTTCCATCAGGGTTTAGTTTTTCCACTATAGTTGCCTTGTCTGAAGCCTCGTATACTTTGAATAAAGTGAAGAGGTCCATCCCAATCCTAGCGAAGCTGGTGGTATCGCTGAGCCTTCTTTTCGCGCTGCCAAGGGCTGCTTGAAGTGGACAAAAAGATGGTTTGTTGAATCTCTTATCGTGAGTCTTTGCCAGGATCTGGAGTATTGTAAAAATCTGGTCGATAGCAGATTAATCAGGTGTAGAGCCGCACTGATAAGGTCCAAAAGTTCATTGACCACCTTTATTGTGGATTGGTGAATGAATGGTGATTGAATTCGAATTTGAAGGCTTGCGCCCGTCCGACCATATTTTGCATAGGAGTTGATTCCTACTCTCTAACAAATGTTCGCCTCTGGATTTGAATAGCTCATCGTTAGTCATGCCGTTGCACGGCGGTATTGTAATTCGTTGGTCATAGCCGGATGCCGGAGCGTGTTTCCTGCCATTTGCGATACCCTTACTGCTAGTTAACAATGATTTGTACGCCATTTACCATATTACCATTATCATTCCTGCAGGAATCTGTCCCGGCCTTAAAACCTACCATCATTTGCCGTAGCTTTTGGTAGAGTTTTCAGTAGTTATTCTATTCAGACTGCACCTGAAGGTTGCCCTCACATTTATTTCAAAGTTACCTCTTCCAACAAGGCAAATTAATTTTCACTGAAAGCTTTTCAATGAGAAATACACTCGAAGGTTGGCTAAATCTCTGCCGAAGGGCGACACCGCTTAGAAAAAAATTTTTTTTTAATTGAAAAAACTTTTTTCTAAGATTTCGATGATGCTTTTCGGGTACTTGAACCCTGGACCTTCATCGTGGTACGCGGATCACACTACCACCACAACACGGAAACCGTGGGCAATGTGTCACATAAGTTCCAGTTTTATCTCCCGAAAAAATTTAACCCACGGTCACAATCTTTGTGAATATTATGATGTCCGCCGTGAAGCATTGAGCAGTTTGATGTAAAAAAAAATCAGATTGGGGCTATTCTGGCTGACAAATTTATGGTTGTAGGATGTAATAAAATCCATTTTTAAAAATAATTTTAGAGTTTTCATTTCGCTCGAAAAATAACAGTTATTTTTTGGTCAGAAACCACTTACTAACATGCGAACCAATGTATATACTTACAAAAAAAGGATATCTGCATGGTGCAGCCAGTTTCGAAAAGGTTTACATAATTTGTCTGAAATTAGGAGGTGAAATCAACAGCCCCCGCGGACTCTGATTTCGTAGCTGCATCCGTCATTGCTGGAAAATGAAAGCTTTTCAATTAAATTAGGAAACTTTTATATCTTATTACTTAGTTTTATCAAAGAAAGAGTCCGCTTTTAAGTAAACTTTCCAAATTAATGATTAAATAGAGATAATTTATAGCTTTTTTTCACAAATCTCGTTTAAGCAAACTTGGCTAAAGAATAATTTTAACCAGTTTTCATTTTAAACACATATTTACGCCTTTCTGTATGTATAATATCATTATTTTGAATAAATACTCTTTATCTAAATGCAAGGAAGAACAAAAAACTCATCTTAAACGTAGCAAATTATCATTGAGGAAGTACACTAGCCATCTTATTCGTAAAAAAAAATAAAAAAGGTTTATAAAGCTCTTATTCTTTGCATAGAAACGACTAAAAAAGCCTTATAAATCATTTTAATTTTCTATGAATATGGGAGCAGGATTTTAGTTATTTTGTTAAATTTCATTTAAAAAGACAAAAAAAGATTATAATAAAACAAATGCCAAACCTTGAAATTTTGATTTCGTTTAATCACTCCCACATATCCTTTGTAAATACTAAAACGAAGAATTATTTGAAATGTATTTTTATTAATTTTAAGCGTATTGTACTTAAACAATAAATAAACATAGAAATTAAATTTAATATATTTTATTTATTTCAAAGATACCGCAAATTTATTAGTGTACCCATACAATTAACTCTAATTTTGTAAAGGCTTAAATAAAAGATATTAAAAAAATTGCATAATACCTATAATTACTTCATTAGTTTATGTATTTAGAAAAAAATATATACATATAATGGAAATGATTATTTATTACAAAAGTAAAGCTCTACGCTGCTACAATATATTGAACAAAACAGAAGATGCATGATGTGAATGAAAATGTATTAAAATGACAAATAAAACTTGATAAAAAAACTAATAAGAATATCGAACTATCATAAAGTGTAAACACAGTTGTGGCTTTTATTTATTTCTGCAGTAAAATGAAGTAAGTAAAGGGGCATTTCGCAGGAAAAGGCTTCATGAATAAAAAATTCTAATTTAATCATTGTCTTTTAGTGAATGGAAAATATGAAGCAGTTATCGTCTAGGAATCCTATTTTATGAAGTTTTTTTTAGATTTATCAAAAAGATAATAAAAATTATATTTAAGCTGGCATTTGAAATTTATTTACATATTATGTGCTTCCAAAAACAACCCCAACAGCATCATTGTACAAAAAATAAAAAAATAAATATAAGGCGCGATAACCTCCGAAAAGATCTAAGGCCGAGTTTCTCTTCCAATTTGCGTCGTGCTCCTATTTTTTTCCTACAAATTGGCGGGATGGGACCTACTGTTTTATGCCGACTCCGAACGGCATCTGCAAGGCAGATGAGTTTTCACTGAGAGTTTTTATGACAGAAATACATTCGGAGTGCTTGCCAAACACTGCCGAGGGGCGACCCGCTTTGAAAAATGTTCTTCTAATTGAAAAAACCTATTTCTAAAGTTTTTGATGTTGCTTTTTCTGGGGCGTGAACCCAGGATCTTCGGCGTGATAAGCGGAGCACGCTACCATCACACCACGGCATCCACCAGAAGTGGATGTCCAATTTGACCGACATTTGTCATGCCCACGTTGTAAATAAGGTCACCCATGATTTGGTCGCTGAAAAGGTAAGGTTTCGCGAGGTGAAAAAAACTGAAGAGAACAAGGAGATAATCGTTTATTTTATTACATAGCTCATCGATGGGTGGGCCGGACCTGCTGCCATTACCGTGCAGCCATCGGCGTAGAATACAATGATAACTCTTTCTTGTGGCGAAAGGAGCTTCGATATGTAGAAGTTAAACAAAAGCGGGGATACGACACCACCCTATGGCACACCTTGTTTAATTGTTCTCGGCTTAGCTTTTACGTTCCTGAATTTCACCGTTGCCTGACGACCGAATCCGAAACACCAGGTAAAACCGACAAGATTTTTTACTCCAGGCAATCAATAAAGTAATAATGAGGTAATTAAGAGTTTGAATATTGTATGGAAGATAGAGTTCAATAAGGGCTATAAGTAAAAAACCTGGCAAACCATTTCACAAAGCCTCTGCCTGAAACCGGTATAAGTTTCAAAATTTCATAAAAACAAGGAAGAAAGGCTAAGTTCGGGTGGAACCGAACATTACATACTCAGCTAAGAGCTTTGGAGACAAAATAAGGGAAAATGACCATGTAGGAAAATGAACCTAGGGTAACTCTGGAATGTGTTTGTATGACATGGGTATCAAAGAGTATAAAGAGTATTTTAAAAGGGAGTGGGCCATAGTTCTATAGGTGGACGCCATTTCGGATATCGCCATAAAGGTGGACCAGGGGTGGCCCTGTAATGTGTTTATACGATATGGGTATCAAATTAAAGGTATTAATGAGGATCTTAAAAGGGAGTGAGCCTTAGTTGCATATGTGAAGGCGTTTTCGAGATATCGACCAAAATGTGGACCAGGGTAACCCAGAACATCATCTGTCGGGTACCCAGTAGATATTTCATTAGGGTGTTCACGAAAAACTGCCTTCACGCAATATTTTCGTTGTGAAAGTCGGCTAGCAAAAAACCCCTCTTTGCGAGAGGAGTGCTGAAGGAATATGGCCAATTAGGGCATATGTCTGAAATCCGACCAAGCCTGTCCGAGAATCCATCAGACACCCTCCTACTACCACATCATGCGGTGAGTAAGCCAGAAAGCACTTCTACGAAGGTGAGAGTGGTGTTTAACGCTTCGTGTCCATCAGATAATGGCGTGAGTTTAAACGATGCTCTGCTTCCTGGTCCATCATACAAAGCGATCTTACGATCTTAATTCTTAGATGGCGACTGTTCAAATTAGTTTTTAGTAGCGATATCGAGAAGATGTATCGTCAAATATTTGTCCATCCTCAGCAGAGGAAATTTCAACGAATTCTCTTCCGTGAGTCTACGTACTAACCCATCCGTCAACTTTCGGGGTAAACTGTGCTCCTTACCTAGCAATAAGGACATTGCTTCCATTGGCAGACGACGTTCAATATTCACATCCAGTCGCCGCCACTATTTTAACGTGGCATATGTACGTCGACGACGTACTTGCAGGTGGGCACGACTTGGAATCCACAATCCAAGCGCGTGATGAAATTTCTGGCGCCTTATATTCAGCAGGCTTTCCTCTTAGAAAGTGGGCCGCCAACTGTAGGCAAGACTTGAGCGATATTCCTGCAGCTCATCTTCTTAGCCAAGACTTTTTAGACTTCGAGGACGCAAGCAGCGTTAAAGCCCTCGGCATTCGATGGAATGCATGTTCGGATCATTTCTACTTCACTGCTAAAGAATTCGATCAAGGTCAAGAAGTAACTAAACGTAAGATTTTGTCAGCAATCGCGAAACTTTTTGATCCTCTCGGGTGGCTTCCTCCAATAATCATAGCAGCTAAAATTATGATGCAAAATGTTTGGTTAGAGGGAACAGGTTAGGATGAGAAAGTGTCTTCAAGCACATTAGATCGGTGGCAAACCTTTTCTGTGGAGTATCCAGCTATTAATAACATTCGGATTCCACGATGGGTTAGGTTTTCTCCACATTGCAAAATGGAACTCCACGGATTTTGCGACGCCTCCGAAAAGGCATAAGCAACAGCCATCTATATGCGCGTAGAAGAAGGCAGTGCCGCCCATGTAAATCTTCTGTTAGCAAAAACAAGAGTAGCGCCGGTGAACACGATCTCCCTTCCTCGTCTCGAATTGTGTGGAGCGCTATTGCTAGCTGAAATGATGGACGCTGTAGTCATGAACCTGGATCTTCGATCACTGCAGGTTCATCTGTGGACTGACTCCACTATAGTGCTAACGTCGCTTAGAAAGACACCGTGCTCTTGGTCAACCTTCGTGTCCCACAGGGTTACCAAAATCATCGACAAGGTCGGACAACACCATTGGTATCACGTCGATTCAGCGTCGAATCCTGCCGATTTAGCTAGCCGTGGAGTGACAGCGCAGAACTTAGTTGAAAACTCCTTATGGTGGCAGGGTCCTTCTTGGCTTCAAGAAGGCAAGTCAGAGTGGCCAACACAAGAGTCGGTCTTTCAAAAGGTCGAAGAAGAAAAGCACTTGGTCTCCCACGCAACCAAAGTAGTTGAGGTGTCGGACATTCTCCAACGCTTCTCCTCACTTCCAAGGGCTCTACGAGTGCTATCGTACGTATTTCGATTCGTCCAAAGGACCCACCCTATTCAAAAATCCAACTGCCAACCTACCTCTGTTTCAATCTCTCCAGATGAAATGAAGTCTACGACACAGCGGCTTATAACCCTCTGCCAGCAACAACATTTTTCGGTAGAGTTTTCAAATTTGAGGACTGGACTTCCGCTAAGTGCGAAAAGCGAACTCATAGCTTTAACTCCATTCATCGACCCAAGCGGAGTTATAAGAATCGAAGACCGTATCGGAGCATTAAAAGATATCAGCTATAAAGAAAAGCATCCAATTCTTCTGCCTTACAATTGCCATTAATCTCGCTTGTTGGTTAAGTTTATACACGAAATATCGCTTCATGGAGAAAACCAGTTATTGTTGCGAATAGTTCGAGTACAGTACTGGATTCCCCGGATCAAAGTTATGATAAAGTCTGTCATTCATAATTGCAAGGTGTGCACTATTCACAAAAAGCATACCCAATCCCAAATCATGGCTTCACTTCCCGCAGAACTCACTACTTTTACAAGAGCATTCACAAATACTGGTGTTGATTTTGCAGGCCCATTCGGTATTAAAAATTATAGAGGTCGAGCGTGTGTTATCACCAACACTCAGAGAAAAACGCCGATCTAAAATCCAGCACCACCGGACTCAATTCAAGCTTTTCATGTTCTTACTTTTTTGTTCTTGAAAAACGAACGACCTGTTCTTAAAATAACAACCTTGTTCTTGAACTGACACCATTTTCTTGAAAACAGAACGGCTGGTCTTAAAATATGAACAAATGTTCTATTAATGAGAACGATGTTCTTAAATTAAGCCCAAGAAAAAAAAACGGTACAATTCGTGTGCACTACAATGTTAAATACAACATTTGGCACCACCTATCAAGCAGTTGTAGTGGCCCAGCGGCTATGTTGTTCATCTTGCGATCGTGTGGCGCGAGTTCGATCCCCGTCAAACTCTCAATTTTTTTTAACAACTTTTTTATGTTCTATTTTTTTAGCTCTTATTTTTCGTTCAGTTACATTCACATATGTGCAGGTAATTCTCAAACTTGTTATGAAATGTTTTAAGTATATATACAGATTACGTCTTCAAATAAGAATAATTTCTCAATAAGAGAAATGTATGAGAAAATGCTTTTTATGCATTTTTTCTTAAACTTTTGAATTTAAATAACAATTTTTTTGTTATAAATATTTTTTATTTATGACAAAAAAATTATTATTAATAGAAAATAAATAAATATATTTAAAAAAATACTTTCCCCTCCCACCAAAGATCAAGCACGAACCGTTCTTAAATTGAGACCGAAAAATGTTAAATCGACCCCAAATCTTTCTCGAAGCGTGAGAACAAAAAATCCCAAATCAAGCCCAAGTAGTGCTTGAAATGAGCACAGAAGTTTCACTCATCAATACCAAACTGGTCATAAAATACGAACGGTGTGCTTGGAAAAACTGTTCATAAAACAAGCCCATCGGTCAGGAGTTAAGAAAAAACGTACTTAACACACTTTTGTCAACGAATGTTCTTAATTTTGAACTTCTTTCGTTCGTTTTAGAACGATTTTTTCTCTGAGTGAAGGGGTACGTCTGTATCTTCGTCTGTTTCGCAACAAAGGCAATTCATCTGGAACCAACAAATGATCTCAGTACACCTAGCTTTCTGGCGGCCTTTTCTAGGTTTATATCGCGCCGAGGATGTCCCAAAAATATATATTCAGACAACGGAACCAACTTCGTTGGAGCATCTAGGGCTTAAAAAGCGGAACTCAAGGCTTTTCTGTCTGACTCTCGTACTGCATTACTTTCCAAGCATTTTTATTAAGAGGTTTCTTGGCATTTCATCCCTGCATCAGCTCCTCACATAGGCGCCTTGTGGGAGGCTGGGGTGAAGATTTTTAAAACCCATTTTCGAAAAATGGCATCTGGGTTTAAGTATACATTTGAGGATTTTTCCACACGTTTATGTAGAATTGAGGCCTGTCTCAACCCAAGACCCCTTAGTCCCGCTTCAAGTGACCCCTTGAGTTTAGAACCACTGACTCCTGGACACTTTCTTATAGGCGCTCCTCTCTTGTCTCCGCCGAAGACTCAGATTAGCGATAATCCAGCATCAGTGATCAACCGACGGCAAAAAACGAAGGCATTGTATCATTCATATTGTCAGCGATGGAAGACCGAATACCTTACGGAGTTGTAGAAGAGGACTAAGTGGAAGCGACAACAGCCGGACATGAAGACGGATGATCTCGTCGTGATACGTGAGTATAATCTGCCACCATACGAATGGCGACTCGGGCGAGTCGTCGATGTTCATCGTGGGTCAGACAGCGTTCGAGTAGTAAGAGTTCGAACGAAGAAGAAAGAGAAAGGACTAGTCACACGACCAATCGTCAAACTTGTCCGACTACCATCGATTAAATCCACCGACTAATCAAGGACACTAAACGCCTCGGCACTCATCACCCACCCATCGCCTCCATTTTCATTACCTTTTCACTAAAACACATTCTTTTCATTACATAATGTCTCGTTTTGTCGCATCTCGCAGAAAGTCAGAACATGGTTCACATTCCTTCCCGATACCATACCACATCTGCAACAACAACCATGGGATAAGGGTAAGCCCTCAGTATCGTGCCAAGTCACCGGAGGAGAGGTTGCGGGTGGTACTCATCCACAAATACTGCCTTAATTGCCTCTCCCCGTTTCATCGCATGGAAATTTGTCCAAGCTCTGCACGCTGCCATCATTGTGGTGAGAAGCATCACACCACACTTCATATAGAAGGCGACGCCAACGAGCGGCCGACGTCAACGGAGCTTTTACGTCGCCGCGACGAAAACGACGACGAAAACGACGACGATTCCGAGGAGGCACTCTCGATACACTTCACAGAGGAAACAAAGTCGTGGGCTCAACAGGTAGAGGAAGAGGAACTGGCGCAAAGTGCGGAAGAGAGTACTCTTCCAACGGAGGGCAGTGGCGCGGCATTAAATACTTTCCGCCCGCCGCTCCAACATGAAAGGCGGTCGTGCGACTTGACATTAAATCCTTGCCAATCGCCGATGCCACGAAGCCTTACGAATAGAGACTCCCGCACATCAGTTCATAAACGCTTGGGGAGTGCAGTAACTCGTCCTTCTGCTACGTAGAAAGATTGTCGACAAGGCGGCTTGACATTAAATACTTTCGACCGTCCCACCGTCGCAATCGTCATCGACCTTCCACGAAAATCCGACAAGGCGGCTCGGCATTAAATACATTCCGACCGTCCCAAAAACGTATACGCGGAAACAGCCCAAGCCTACAGAAGAGAGCCACCTCCTCGCCCTACAACATGCCGCACCGAAAGGTTTTCGAGCCGGGAAACTATCTTCGATAGCATCTGCGCCAATTTTGACCACCCTCGAGCCGGTAGCTCCTACAGCTATCGTGAAAATTGAACCCGGCGGTCGACTCCATCTTGTGCGGGCACTGATTGACCCGTGCACCCCGAATACTCTCATTGATGCAGAGCTAGCACGTCAAATACAGCTGGAGCGTACAGGGAGTGGTCACAACGAAAGTCGTTACCACATACTTCGAGGTAAACATAGCGTTAACGAACGGATATCGACACTGGCTACAGTGGTCGAGAAATACGCTCGAATAAGTCCGAGAAGGAACCTGGATCTAAAAATAGCTACGCCGTTCCAGTTCATGCGGCTAGCGGATCCTCAATTTTATATGTCGTCTCCTATTCGACTGGTCATCGGTGCTGACATTTATACAAAAATTATGGTGAGCGGTACACTTACGTCATCGGTAGGAGGCCTGTTTCTACAACCCACCATATTCGGATTGGTCATATCTGGTTCCACGGCGCCGTAACAGTGTGACTCCGACCTAACTCTAGTCTAAATTTTCATGGAGATAAACATATACAAACGTAATTTTTTATTTTTATCATTTGAACTCTCTATAATGTAAATTTTTTAAATTTTTCTAATTTTTCATTTTCAACTAATTAATAATTTACTTCACAAGTTCTAAATCAAATGTTGGACCAGCTGGTGTCGTTATTCTAGTATTGCTTCTAGCAAGGGCCGGCATGTTTAGGCCAGAGGCTCAATTAATTTCCTACCGGGTAGCCGCTCCCTTCTTTCGTTAAGTGAGAAAATTGGGGTTCGGTGGCGATCTGGAGGTTGCCGGCGGCTCTGATCCAGTTTGCCTGTCAACGAATCACCATCTCATCCAGCGTTCGATTTGTGGAGTTTTTCATTCGGATAAAACGTAAGTTCCTACCATCCGTTTTTTGTGATATTAAATTAATTACGTATTGACGAAATAAAGACATAAATAATTATTATACATATTCCTATGTACAATCACTAATTGTTGTGTTTTTATTACTTTTCGCAAAACACAATTGGTTTCATTCCCGCCAATTGTGTTCAAAGTCTATATCTATGTCGATTCCTTTATACCTGTACAACCAACCGTTATCCAATCAAAGTTAATATACTCTGTGTGCAAATCACGCTGAGTATAAAAATTTAAGTCTTTATCGCTAATTTCTATATCTAACTTGCGAGCCTTCGTTTGTTAACAATCGGCAAATCTATGACGTTAAACTGGCAGCCTTGAAGAGAAGATATGTATGTATGTAAAATTACATATGTATATATTGTATATGTTGTGTGCGAACGAAAATAGCAAGGAGAGAAAAGGGTGATGACGTTGGCGAAGGTGCCAGCAGGGCGGCAGTAATTACACAAAAATATGTATGTATGACCTTATCCTGCTTTACATTACACTTTTTCTACACACAAAAACGCGCTGTCGCCATTCTTTGTGTTCAATGTTTGTGCAAATGTTTGCAGTTATTAGCTATATGTAGGTAGGATCATTTGTTCTACATTACGTATAATTTTTGACCTCCCTTCGTTAAGCTAATATCTACATGAATTAAGGCGTCTAAATGTAGGTGTAGATGCAAGGTGAATTTAATTGACACTGTATATTACGCTCAGAAGCTAACGACATAAACATTTTCTATATACAACTAAACTACAACATTGCACAAAAACACAATCATTTATTGAACACATGCAATACATACGTACGTACATAGACAGTTGTTTAAAGGCGGAAACAAAATCAGGCTATTCATGTGTGTATGTAAGTCTGTTCGTTTTCACTCAACATCAGTGTAGGTATGACTGTGCATGTGTAGCTTTTCAGCTGCCAACACTCTTGACTGCAACATTCGAAACATTATGCTCATTATTGGGAGCAGATTTGTAATTAACTTTATGTACACCGTACTAATTAAGACATTTAACAAGGATGATATTACATTTTAACGGCTGCCAGTTAACTTTTAGTGTTGTACAACGTTAACCAAAAATGAATGAAAATATATAAGAAAGTGAAATAAATATATGTTTGAAAGCGCTATGTGGTTAAAGTGCTTCTTTACGAAGGTTTCAGGGTCAAATCATCGCTGGAAAAATAAAACAACAGAAAACCAATCTCTCATCCATCTGATGATTCTACTTTCCATTGT
>JARSSU010001658.1:0-63610 GCA_029619165.1 Eurosta solidaginis | reverse complement strand
TGGGTTGTCCACACGTGCTTCGTTATATGACCGTCATGGCTTTGTAAGGGGATCCCAACAGCTTGGTTCTTCAGCCCCCCCCCAACACTCCTCTTCCCTTTGGTTGATACTTATCAAGTAGGACCTCTATGTATATCGTTATTTTCTTTGAAGACATCTTTTTCTTAGCGTTCCAATGTTTCTTCGGGTTACTCTTTCCGCGTTATTTTAAGACTGTATCAGTATGCAAGTAAACATTTAGTTCACTCACACAACCATAATCAGGAGAGATTCCCGATATAAAAGCGCAAACGCCAATAAAAGGAAGCGAGGGGGGGGGGGGGGTGGGGGGTGGGGGGAAACCCCCAAAAAAAGACATATGTCTATAAGCGTTTATTTGAATTATAGACGTTGAGAAAGCGGAATGTTCGCCAAAAAGATTGTGAGCAAAACCAAAAATATAGATGCGTATACAGTGGGTCTAACTTGACCCGACAGACCTATTTGTAAAAAATTGTATATCAATAAAAGTAGTAAATATATGTGTTCGAAATCATTAGTATATTCTGTGGCTTCTGAAATGAACAAATAGTCATAAAATATGAAAAAACACTATATCGTCAAACTTTTCCGACGATTTTCTCCTAAATTAGTCAAATTTGACCGAAGACCTTATAAAGGTAAATATACCGTGCCCTCTTCTAATTTGGAAGGTGCGGTTGAATATTATACAATTTATAATGGCATATTATGCAAAATATAGACAGAACTAAATTGGCTCGACAAAATTATTGTCGCTATTTTTATAAAATTATATATTGTTATATAACACCACAAATCCAAATAGAAACTTAAATTCTACAAAATTGCTTAACTGAAAGCTAAAAATTGGCATGAAATTCGCGGCATTTCTCGATTTTCTAAAAAACTTAAGTGTATATTGGATGGTGGTTATATAATAATATCCTATTTATACAAAATATCGAAAATGATGAAAGTCGAAGCAAATCTTAGTAAAAACTGAAAAAAATCTGAGTGATGTGATGACTCTTGTAGCAGAGTGTAGATATGTATGTCTGTGTACGCGTGGCCAAATGTCCGTATGGCGGGACATCCCGTATTTTTTCACAAATTGTTAAAGTGTCTGCGCGCCGGTGAAATGCTATGTCCGGCATTTTTACAAAATCAAAATACTTATAATCTGCTACGAAACATGGCCATATTGCGGCTTCGATTGTATTCAGGTCATAGCATATGCATGCAACTCTATAAAAAAGAACAATTCATCACTACTGTGGTTCCGAATATCTCAATATTTGACATATCGCACACCCAATATTCATTTTGCATGGGGAAGTGTTGTGTGGTTTACAAATAACGTTAGCAAAATGATCCATAGATATTGACTTCGTATTAAACCCAGTAAACTTATTAATTAGTAGCCTGTTCCATAAAAAATACTAGCGGACCCCGCGTGTGTGCTTCGCTAAACTAATAGAAATATTGGAAAAATAATAAAATATCATAGAATCTGTTAATCTTTATGTCAATTCTTATCAAAACATTTCGATACACTACATTTTCGTTTTTCCATCTGAGATATGCACTAAACAAACACATTTGATGCCTGCTCTGGAACAGGTAACAGTATAGCTGTCCCGTGCGAAAAGCACGGTTCCTCCAAATTCAATCCGCATACTCCAAGCGTTTGTCCTTGCGCCTTGTTGACTGACATAGCAAATGGCAGGCGCACTGGAAATTGCAAACGCTTGAATTCAAATGACATGTCTGTTGGTATCAGTGGGATTCGCGGTATAGCACAATTTCACCTTTCGCTTTGCCGCTCAGTATTGTTGTTTCAATTAAATTCGTCGTCAACTTTCTTACATTCAGTCTTGTTTCATTACACAATTTCGGTGCATTTAAATTTCGTAATAAAATAACCGCTGAGCCGAACTTCAAATTTAAACAATGCGGTGGCATATCAGACGGTTCCAATGAGTTCAAAAATTCAACTGGATAATTCACTGCGTCATCTTGATTCCTTGCGCTATCCACTGGCTTGTATGTGGTCACCACACCTGGCAATTTTTTCAGAATGTGATGATTGATTTCATTGACATGTACATTTTTTGGTGCCAGTATTGCGCGTTCTCTCAACCAATCGTGATTCATGTAATTTTGAGCAATATTTGGAAACACTCGTGCAATTAATTCTTCTTTTGATCGGATAATTGTACAAAAATTGTTGGGCAATGTAATAAAACCATTTGTTTTATCGATTGCAATTTTGCCATTTCCGATCCCTAACAATTGCTTCGAGAACTGCTCTGCAGACTGATCATTGTGTAACTGAACACGCATGTTTATGTATAAAATTAATACAAAGGGGAAGTTTTCAAGCATGCATTGACCTCATCTGCCGGTGTTGATCGTGGAATAACGGGCAATGTTTGTCGAAAGTCACCTGATAATAAAATTAAAGCACCACGAAAAAGCCTTCGGTTTCCACGTAAATCTTGCATTGTTCGATTTAATATTTCCAATGATTCTTTTTTTCCCATTGTACACTCATCCCATAGAATGGCCGCTGCTTGTTGCAAAACTTTTGCCATCGCTGAATTTTTGGATATGTTACAGGTTGGAATTTCAACCACCTGTATATTCAATGGCAATTTCTGTTGCGATCGAATAGTTGCTAAAATCAATGAAATTACAGATGTTTTTCCGGTGCGCCAGTGTAATGATGGGAAGAAAAAGTAATTGGATTTGCCGTGGTGCCCATTTTGCGGCACCAAACGGAATTGAGTTCTTTATTAAAAAGCTGTTTCTTTTATACAAAATTTCTATAAGCTAAAATACCTACTTACACTAATACTTACAAACTAAGTGTATTACATACATATACATTCAGTTCAGTTCCCTGGGAACTGCATTCTAGGCATAAATAAAATTAGCTGTGGAATTTGCAACGCAAGCACAAATGAATCATGTTAATAATTAGTATATAAGTAAAGGCTTGTGGCGAGCAAGCTCTAAACAGTAACATACCAAGGTTCAGGTTACCAGACAGTGCACGGCTTAGTTACCGTGGCATGTAGAAAATATATGTTTGGAGAAATGAATGAATGTGTCAATGAATATCAGGCCGTACCAAAGCGAAACAAAATATATGTATGGACAAATGTATTAATATGTATGTAAGAGTCAATGCATTTTAAGACAATCCAAAACGGGTTGAAATATATGTTTGTACAAATGAATGAATGTGTCAATGAATAACTTAATGAGCGAATGCTACACCATCCGCCTTTGAAAGAGTGGACATATATAATTTTGTGCACGAATTATCTATGGCTACTCAAGTTATACTATTAATTTTTGAATTCGTTGTGCTTACCTTGTTTGTTGGTGTGTGTGTGTCAGTATTTTATGACATTTAGCTTGATTTCCAAAGAATTGTTAACATTTGTTTTTCTCTTTTTTTTGTCTTATTATTGTATTTTTCTTTTGCATACAATAAAAATGTTCTTTGTGCTTACAAAATTAAAGTGCTCTTATTCTATGAGTTTAATTCTATTTTAGTTTATTATTAGTTATTATTTTTATTAGTTATTAGTTTTAATACATTAGCACATTAAGATTAAAATCTTTTATTGCGCAATACAAACTTAAACTTATGTATATGAAAATACTTATATAAAAATTAGAAATTTGACATAGACAAATTTATAAAAACTGTGTTAGTTTTAATACATTAGCACATTAAGATTAAAATCTTTTATTGCGCAATACAAACATGAAACTTATTTATATGAAAATACTTATATAAAAATTAAAAATATAAGATACACAAATTTTATAAAAACCGTGTTATACAATTTGATCACTAAAATAGTCAAATATAAGATTTTTAAAATTATTTTCTCTCATTGAGTTCCTTAAAGACTGTGGAATGGAGTTCCATATTTATTTTATTTATTTATTTATTTTTATTTATTTATTTATTTATTAAACATTTTCTTAATGCATATTTTAAATAAATTACAATATTGAAAGAGCACATTCTATTACTATATAGCATAAGAAAAGTACATGGCATTTTTTATATTAAGTTTTTAAAATAGTATTAAATGCCAGTTCCCATAGTAAAATTCTTTTCAGTGTGGGGTGTATAGTTTTTAATAATATTATAGAATAAACTCATATTAATTCAGATAATTAGTTAAGATTACGATAGAGAAACAATAGGTAATTCGTTAATTAGTTAAGGTTCCGATAGAGAAACAGTTCATATAGTTAGAAAAGTTAGATATGGCTTACAACAACGTCCTCAGCAAGGCTTCTAGATCGTAGTGGCTAAAACTAGCCTAACGCCGTTAACAAAGAAAAGCCTGGAAGAGGTTAAATAATTAAACTTTGGAAGATTAAACTTATGTATAAAAATTTTCTTATTTTTATTATTTTGATTTATGTTTTCTATGTTTTTATTTTCTACATTGTTTTTATCGATATTTACTACTCTAAATGGAATTATAGTAAAATTATTATTGTTATCAATTTTTTCTACCTTTATATCTACTATCTAACTTGTGACCTCTCTAAAAGACGAGGTTTTCCTAGATGAAACAGGTCAAACTTATATTTATTATATTTATATTTCAAAGATTAATGATTTAGTTTTCCTTACTTTCTACTCCACAGGACCCTATATCCTATCGACTAAATATAGGAGATGTAGTTTTCCTTAACTTGCCTATTTCTATTAAACAAAGCTTTGCATTGTTATTAAAATTAAAGCATATAAAATAAGATGATGGTTACAGTCATCATGGCTGAAAATGACATAGTTTTAAAAGCGGGATTTTCTGAGCGTATTATCTAGAGTAGATTGTGTAGATTCAGTTGCTGCTAGAACAAGAAGTAGTTATATAGTGATAAGTGGTTTAAACCAAATGTGTACAGTGGATGCAAATATTTTTCGTATCTTTTCTTATACAATTTTTCATATTTTCGAGTAATATTTTTATTATACTCAGTTGAGCAGAACTCACAGAGTATAATAACTTTGATTTGATACCGGTTGGTTGTACAGGTATAAAGGATTCGAGATAGATATAGACTTCCATATATCAAAATCATCAGTACGAAAAAAAAATTTGATTGAACCATGTCCGTCCGTCCGCCCTTAACACGATAACTTGAGTAAATTTTGAGGTATCTTGATGAAATTTGGTATGTCAGGTTCCTGGGCACTCATCTCAGATCGCTGTTTTAAAATGGACGATATCGGACTATAACCACGCCCACTCTTTCGATATCGAAAATTTCGAAAAACAGAAAAAGTGCGATAATTCATTACCAAAGACGGATAAAGCGATGAAACTTGGTACGTGAGTTGAACTTATGACGCAAAATAGAAAATTAGTAAAAGTTTGGACAATGGACGTGGCACCGCCCCACTTTTAAAAGAAGGTAATTTAAAATTTTGCAAGCTGTAATTTGGCAGTCGTTGAAGATATCATGATGAAATTAGGCAGGAACGTTACTCCTATTACTATATGTATGCTTAATAAAAATTATCAAAATCGGATAACGACCACGCCCACTTTAAAAAAAATGTTTAGTCAAATTTTAACAAAAAATTTAATATCTTTACAATATATAAGTAAATTAAGTCAAAATTCTACTCCAGTAATGATATGATGCAACAAAATACAAAAATAAAAGAAAATTTCGAAATGGGCGTGGCTCCGCCCATTTTCATTTAGTTTGTCTAGAATACTTTTAATGTCATATGTCGAACAAAAATTTACCAATCCTTCTCAAATTGGTAGGGGCATAGATTCTATAACGGTAACTGTTCTCTGTGAAAATGGGCGGAATCGGTGAAAGCCGCGCCCAGTTTTTATACACAGACCACCGTCTGTCCTTCCGCTCGGCCGTTAACACACTAACTTGAGCAAAAAACCGATATATCTTTACTAACTTAGCCCACGTACTTATCTGAACTCACTTTATCTTGGTATTGACGCAAAATATAACTTAGAAAAAAACTTTGTAAAATGGGTGTGACACCTACCATATTAAGTAGAAGAGAATGAAAAAGTTCTGTGGGGCGAAATCAAAAGCCGTTGGAATTTTGGCAGGAATACTATTCGTGGTATTACATATATAAATAAATTAGCGGTATCCGACAGATGATGTTCTGGGTCACCCTGGTCCACATTTTGGTCGATATCTCTAAAACGCCTTCACATATACAACTAAGGGCCACTCCCTTCTAAAACCCTCATTAATACCTTTCATTTGATACCCATATCGTACAAACAGATTCTAGATCAGCCCTGGTCCGCCTTTATGGCGATATCCCTAAATGGCGTCCACCTATAGAACTATGGCCCAATCCCTCTTACAATATTCTTTAATACCTTCCATTGATGCACATGTCATACAAAACGCATTCAGGGTTACCCTAGGTTCATTTTTCTACATGGTTATTTTCCCTTATTTTGTCACCATAGCTCTCAACTGAGTATTTAATATTCGGTTATATCCGAACTTAGCCTGCCTTACTTGTTTTATATAAGGCGCTGTAAGCTGGAGGCCTACGTTTTCCAAAAAAGTGCCAGCGCTTGGAAAAAGGGTTTCCGTTATACCCATCATTAACAGATGTAAATAAAATAAAAGCATTATACGCTGATATGTCAATCATAATGATAGATACAACTTGGGGCCATCGACTCGAAGGATAAAGAGGTTTTCCTTTCGCTGTTACTAACTCTGACGGCAATTCGAGCTTATTTTTGCGAATGGTTCCAAATAAAAAAGCAATGTTTTTTCTTTTTTTCCAGTTGATGAGATGTGAAAAAATTGTCTGCAGTCACATTATGCCCTTTAGGTCCAGCTGTAAAATCAAGACTACACGCATACCTTGGTTTTTTTCGAATATGGCTCCTATATCTTGCCTGTATATGGGGCATAACTAGTAACCGCATTACAAAGAACCCAAAATTTGATCCCATATTTTGCTGGTTTTAATGGTATGTATAGCCGGAATGGGCATCTTCCTCTAAATGCTACCAGCTGCTCATCGATTGTTACATCTTGTGAAGGGTTATAAAGTTTGGGCAAAAAGTCACGCCACTGATTCCACAGTTAACGTATCGGTGCAAACTTGTCTACCATTTGCCGTTGGCTCCGAGTTTCTCTATTGTCGAACCTTGTTACTCTTGAAATGACTTTGAACCTTTTAATGGCATAATTGCTCCAAATATAGGTCTTCATCTTTCAGGGTGCCATAAACTTTCGGTACTTTCATTATATGATCGATACACTCCAGCTAACAAGAGTAAACCAATAAATGCGAACATTTCAATCTCGTCGATGCCGGTCCAATCATCACCGAAAATACCTTTTCCTTCAATGTTTGTGCATCACAAAATAGTGCTCATCATAGGAGTTGGGAAGAATAATTGAAAGCTTGAGATCTCTTCCTCAGTAATTATTGAAGAGTCGTAGCGAGTCACACCTGGTATTGTATTGATAACATTTCCATGAGGGCTCTCCCATATCTATTGTTACAAGGCGACTTTGAATATCTTATTAGTCCATTTTTTGAATCGAAGTCCTCTGTGAAAATATTTTCCTTATTACTTTGAATATCATTTTCACTATCTGAAGACTCAGCGTATTCAATGTTATCTTCACTTCTGAACAAGATTCCTCTTCGTCTGATACTTCATTCAATAGGACCTCTATTTTGCTATCGTTTATTTCTTTGAAGACATTTTTCTTAGCGTTCAAATTTATTCGGGTTACTCTTTCCGTGTTTATTTTACTACTGTATCAGTATTGCAAGCAAACATTTTTAGTTCACTCACAAACCAATTGTTGGAGCACATATCACTCCAAATGTTGGATTTATTAAGCAACCACTGTTCTAAAAAACATCACCTGGTCGCAAATCATATTTTACATACAACATACAAATTTACACTTGAGAACCCAACATAAATATGTACATATATTCATACATGCATACAATAGTTACGCTGAATAGCTGCCCCGGCTTTTGCATTTCATAGAAAGTAACATATGTATAAAGAAACGTTAGGTAAAGGCAGCATTGACCGTCTCTCAAACCAGCTCAGTCGGTAGATGGGTGACTGCACGGCAGAAGCGGATCGGCTGATAACAAACAAACAACTTCTCAACGGTGATATGATATGCGTCACTAGTCAAGCATAGCTCACAAACGTACGCACATGACTTGAAGTTTGTAAATTTCAAGGGCAAAGTATAATAGAAATTTGTAATGTCAAATGCGCATATAAAGAGCACAGAATTTTGAAATCAAGATCAGTCCACTAAATATGCACTAGCGTATACCAACCAGGGATACGCCAATAAATCAGTTGTTTAAAATAAATAAGTTTGTTTTATTGTTTCAATCCCCTTTGAGCAAGGCAAGTGGGAAAGACCATTTGCTCCTCCAAAGTCCTTCGATCCGGATAGATCCGGCACCATCACAACTTACGATGACTTCCGACACAGAGGAAGGTACACCACCGAGGATGTCCAGCACTGCAAACATTAACATTAAGGTGATGCAAACGCGAGCGTCTGATCCAACGCATTGCGAATCTGCGTACGAACATTCACGATCTGGACAGCATGTCACCACACCAATTGTAGACAAGGCTACAATTGGTAGAACACCATTTCATTGAATTCGAGAGGCTGCAATCAGAGCTGGAACTTCTGGATGAGTCCAAACTTAAGGTTGATAATCGCACCACATTTGAAGACTCATTCTGTGAAGTGAAAAGTGCAATTATGGAGCGCATAACAGAGCTGCGCAAGATCGAGACCTTAAGTAGGACAACAGTGGTTGGACAAGCAACTACAACGTCATACAAACCTCACCACAATTTACCAAAATTGCAGCTCACCAAGTTTAGTGGTAACTACACCGAATAGTTGGACTTCTACAACATGTTCACAACGCTGGTACACAACAATACTGGATTGGAGGATATAGAGAAATTTCAATATTTACGATTTGTGCCTTACAAATAACGCATTTCGTCTAATTCAATCGCTGGAGGTTACCACCAGCAACTGCAAACGAGCCATCGAATTGCTCGTCAACATGTATGACAACAAGAGGTACATTTTTCAATCCCATCTACAAGCCATATTCAACAACAAAGGCACGCGATCCACAACCGTGTCTTCATTACGTGAATTCATTGACTCAATCAACGCGCATCTTCGTGCGATGCAATCATTTGCCTCTTCAGATCAAATTGCCGATGGTATACTACTCCAGCTTGTAGTATCGAAGTTAGAACCAGAGATTCAAGTTAAATGGGAGGAAGAAGTTGCATCCAATTCTTCCAAATCAAGTTGACCAAATCTAAAGTTGCCATCATGGGATGAGCTGTCAAAATTTATCGAGCGCCGCTGTCAAACAGTGAATCTAATTGAATCTAAGAAGGGAACCTTAGAAAGATCCACATCAGTTACACCAATAAATAAAAGACAAAGATCGACATCAGCATTTACTGCATCCATCCGCAATGACAAATGTATGCTTTGCAATGAGAGCAACAACCACACTCCCTTCAAGTGCAGCAAATTTACTGCCCTAAACTCAATGCAGCGATATGCCCTAGTAAAGAGCAATAAACTGTGTTTTAATTGCCTAGGCGCCAATCACGCAGCACAAGACTGCCCATCAAAAAAAAAGGTGTCAAGAGTGCAAAGAGGCTCACCACACCCTACTGCATTGCAATTCACAAACAGCTACAAGAAATCAAGAATCAGCTGGTAGCATTCAAGAAGCAACTAATGCACCGCCAGCGGCGCTGAACGCATGTATACCTCAACACGACGTCATCTTGGCAACTGCCCTGGTACAGCTGCATAACACGCATGTAACGACACTAACGGCTCGAGAGCTACTGGATTCTGGGTCCCAGCTGAACTTCATCTCAGAACGTATAGCCCAAGCATTGAAGGTAACACGACGAAAGTTCACCACAGAAATTTTTGGAATTGGTTCCGTATCCACTAAATCACGATCCGCAACTGTCGTCGAACTGAAGTCTTTACATTGTGGATTTTACGCACTAGCAGAGTCAGTGATCATGCCTTCAATTTCTTCTGCTCAACCACAATCGGCGATCACGGCCTGGGGTATTCCAAAAAATGTGGCCCTAGCAGATAGTACGTTCAACGTTCCCGGTCCAATTGACATGTTAATTGGAGCAGGGCTCTTCTACGACATTTTGTCGGTAGGTCAAGTCAAACTTGGCGGAGACCTGCTAACGCTTCAGAAAACTCAACTAGGTTGGATAGTGGCTGGAGCAATCAACTCACCCTCAATGCTTACATCATCAACGCTATCAGCAACAGTGGCATCACCAGAACCTATTGAATCAACAACAGTCCCAGAAGCGTCTTTGGAAGATTGCTTAGAACGCTTTTGGAAGCTCGAAAATATTGTCGATCATACAACAAATAAGCATACATCATCTGACGAAGAGTGCGAAATACACTTCTTTCGAAATACAACTCCATGTCCAATATCAAACAAATTCATCGTTCGACTACCGCTTTCCGAAAGCCCCTCAGTACTCGGGGAATCTGTGGACATCGCAACCCGACGATTCTATGCAATGGAAAGGCAAATGCATCAAGACACAGCACTCAAGGCGGAATATACCAAATTCATGCAAGAATATATGGAATTAAACCACATGAAACTAGTAGATCCACATGATTACAAGGAGAAGGTTGGCACATATATTCCCCACCACTGCGTCAAGAAAATGGACAGCTCAACTACCAAGTTAAGAGTTGTATTTGATGCATCGTGCAGCATTTCTAATGGTAGGGTGCTCAATGACATTCTTCGTATTGGGCCGAATCTGCAGGATGACATCTCAACAATTCTCTTACGATTTCGCACACATCGCTATGCCCTAATGGCCGATATAGCAAAAATGTATCGGCAGATATTTGTGGATCCTATAGATACTAAGTGGCAATGTATCATGTGGCGTAACACACCTAATGAATCATTAAAAACATACCAGCTGCAAACCGTTACCTACGGAACCAGCTGTGCACCGTTTTTGGCTGTACGATGTCTACAACAACTTGCGCATGAAAATATGACAGCATATCCCATCGGCGCACCAATTGTCCTTCGTGACTTCTACGTTGATGATCTGATGACTGGCGTGGGCTACAATCGAGGAAGTACGCAACATAAAAAACGAAATAATAAAACTATTGGAAACTGGTGGTTTCCACTCAGAAAATTCGCGTCTAATTCTGAAGACATACTTGCTGAAATAGACCAAGCATACAGAGAGGAAATTGTAAACGTTGATGACATGGCGTATGTCAAGGCACTAGGTCTAAAATGGTCTCCAACAGAAGATAGCTTTATTTTTTCATACACTCCAGAAGGCTTTCGATCTACGAGAACGACCAAGCGCACAATACTTTCACAAATGGCAAGCTTCTTTGATCCGCTCGGCGTGCTTAATCCCATCATTGTAAAATGTAAAATACTTATGCAACAACTGTGGAAACTGCGTCTTTCGTGGGATGAAGGAGTTCCACAATCAATTCATACCGAATGGCAAACCTTATGCCAACAACTATCATTCGCCGCGGGCATCAAGGTTCCCAGATATTTTGAATACAATGCTGATACTGAGATTCACGCCTTCGCAGACGCAAGCACGAAGGCCTATGGTGCATGCATATATGCAGTAACAAATTCAAGGGACGAAGCGAACTCAACCCTCATATGCGCAAAATCGCGCGTAGCACCAGCGAAGGAAGTTACTTTGCCAAGGCTAGAGCTGTGTGCCGCTACGCTTCTCGCGGAGTTATTACATTGTCATACAAGGTAACACCAACTAACGTGCACTGTTGGTCCTATTCAACAATAACCCTATCATGGCTTCGTCGCGAACCATGTCACTGGACCAGCTTCGTAGCAAACAGAGTTGCGAAGATTCAAAACCTAACTAGTCATTTGAATTGGCATCACGTTCCGTCAGCGGAAAATCCGGCTGACCTTGTATCAAGAGGGACATCATTCAAGAATTTCACTGCAAATCGCTTATGGTTTCATGGTCCTGAATATATTCTTAAGGATCACAATCAATGGCCACACAGTCAATTTTCACCGATGACGTCACAACAGAGCGACGAAAACATGCCCTGCCTGTGAAGACGTGAATACCATCAGACATCATATCTAATCACAAATATGTGAATAATTACAACAAAATACTACGCATCTTCGCATACATTAATCGATTCATTTCATCATTACGTCATATGCAAGCTGAGACAGGACCCATTACTGCTAGTGAATTGGATTCATCTCCCTTTCTTCACAACAGACTTATTCGAGTTGGTGGAAGAATCAATAACTCATCATTACCGTTTGAAGCGAAGCACCCGACCCTTTTACCAAAAGCTCATCCTTTCATTCTCACGTTAGTAGACACACTTCATCGTCGTCATTTACATGCTGGATGCCAAACCCTGTTGAACATCATTCGTGACAGATTTTGGATCATTAACGCTCGGAGCCTAATCAGACAAATTGTACATCGATGCGTGCTTTGCTTCCGCAACAAACCACAACTAGAACATCAGTTAATGGGTGCACTACCAACAGAGCATGTACGTCCTACATTCCCATTTGAGATAGCGGGCATCGATTATTGTGGCCCCTTCTCTATTACCCAACGAATTCGTAGCAAGGGCCCAATCAAGGTGTACATCTGTGTTTTCATATGCTTCACGACAAAGGCTGTGCACCTTGAGCTGGTTCCAGATCTAACCACAATTTCGTTCATTGCAGCTCTTAAACGCTTCATAGCCAGACGAGGCAAATGCAAAATTATTTTTTCGGACAACGCAACAAATTTTGTGGGATCCAACAGAGAGCTCCGTGATATGTTATCAGCATTCATGTCAGAGCATCACGTTGCAACGGTAAAGGACAAACTCGCAGAAGAAGGAATTGAATGGAAATTCATCCCACCAAGGTCACCTCATTTCGGCGGTTTATGGGAGAGTGCGATGAAGTGCGCCAAACATTACCTTCGTAGAGCAGTGGGGTCACACGTACTTAATTTTGATGAGTTACACACAGTTTGCTGCCAAACAGAAGCAATGATAAATAGCCGCCCTCTAACCCCGATGTCAACCAATGCCGATGACCTCCGTGCACTTACTCCTGCCTACTTTCTAGTGGGCAGAACACTTCCTACTATCACCGAACCAACACTCTCAGATGCAAGAGTTGGGTTGCTTAAGCGGCTCCAAATCGTACAATCGATTCAGCAAAACGTTTGGGAAAGATGGCAAGCAGAATACGTAAAAGGGCTTCAGCAGCGAGCAAAGTGGAGCACAGCCCGCCCCAACATCCAATGCGACGATCTTGTATTGATTAAGAGCGACAATACACCTCCGTTAAAGTGGCCACTGGGAAGAGTTGTGGAGACCATCCTTGGAAGGGATGGTATCGTACGAGTGGCTTTTGTTAAAACAGCAGATGGGATTCATAAACGGGCAGTCACAGCGCTAAGTAAACTACCCATTGAACCACCACAGTAACAATTTCACATGCTAGAAATTCTTTGAAAGCGCAGCTTTCAAGGGCGGGAGGATATTGGAGCACATATAACTCCAAACGTTGGATTTATTAAGCAACCACTGTTCTAAAAAACATCACCTGATCGCAAATCATATATTACATATAACATACAAATTTACACTTGAGAACCCAACATAAATATGTACATATATTCATACATGCATACAATAGTTACGCTGAATAGCTGCACCGGCTTTTGCATTTCATACAAAGTAACATATGTATAAAGAAACGTTAGGTAAAGGCAGCATTGACCGTCTCTCAAACCAGCTCAGTCGATAGATCGGTGACTGCACGGCAGCAGCGGCTCGACTGATAACAAACAAACAACTTCTCAACGGTAATATGATATGGGTCACTAGTCAAGCATAGCTCACAAACGTACGCATATGACTTGAAGTATGCAAATTTCAAGGGCAAGGTATAATAGAAATTTGTAAAGTCAAATGCGCATATAAAGAGTACAGAAATCAAGATCAGTCCACTAAATATGCACTAGCGTATACCCACCAGGGATACGCCAATAAATCAGTTGTTTAAAATAAATAAATTTGTTTTATTGTTTCAATCCCCTTTTGAGCAAGGCAAGTGGAAAAGCCCATTTGCTCCTCCACCAATAATCAGGGGATTCCCCGACATAAAAGCGCAAACGCAATAAAAGGAAGCGAGAAAGACATATGTCTATAACCATTTATTTTGAATTTAAAGACGTTAGAAAAGCGGAAGTTCGCCAAAAAGATTGTTGAGCAAAACAAAAATAATAGTGCGTTTACAATGGGTCTAACTTGACCCGAGACCCTATTTGTAAAAAATTGTATATCAATAAAAGTGGTAAATATATGTGTTCAAAATCATTAGCTTTGAAAGACATATAGAAAAACTATATCGTCAAACTTTTCCGGAAAAAAGATTTTCTTCCTAAAATAAGTCAAAGTTGACCCGAAGACCTTATAAAGGTTAAATATACCTGTGCCCTCTTCTAATTTGGAAAGTGCGGTTGAATATTATACAATTTATAATGGCTAATTATTGAAATATATACAGGCAATAAATTTGGCTCGACCTAAATTATTGTCGCTATTTTTATAAAAATATATATTGTTATATAACACCAAAAATCCAAATAGACACTTAAAACTTTTTAGAAAATTCAGGAAAATTCCGCGAATTTTCATGCAAATTTTCAGCTTTTCGGTAAGAATTTTTAGAATTTTTCTGAGAGATAAATTCTAAACATTCTTACTGAAAGCTAAAAATTTGCATGAATATTCGCGGAATTTCTCGAATTTTCTAAAAAATCTTAAGTGTATATTTGGATTGTTGGTGTTATATAATAATAAATATTTTTATAAAAATATCGAAAATAATGAAAGTCGGAGCAAAACTTAGTAAAAACTGAAAAAATCCGAGTGATGATGACTTTTGTAGATGAGTGTAGATGTGTATGTGTGTTTTAGCGTTGCCAAATGTCCCGTATTGGCCGGGACATCCCGTATTTTTCACAAATTTTAAAGTGTCGCTCCGGGAAATGCTATGTCCCGGCATTTTCACAAAATCAAAATTAAAAAATTATAATCTGCTACGAAACATGGCCATATTTGCGGCTTCGATTGTATTCAGGTCATTAGCATATTGCATGTCACTCTATAAAAAAGAAAAATTTCATCCCTACTGTGGTTCTGAATATTCTCAATATTTGACATATCGCACACCCAAATATTCATTTTGCATGGGGAAGTGTTGTGTTTTAAAATAACGTTAGCAAAATGAATCCATAGAATATTGAATTCGTATTAAACCCAGTAAACTTATTAATTATTAGCCTGTTTCATAAAAATACTAGCGGGACCCCGGTGTGCTTCGCTACACCAATAGAAATATTGGAAAAAGAATAAAATATCATAGAATTTTTTTAATCTTTATTTCAATTCTTAATCCAAAACATTTCGATACACTACATTTTTCGTTTTTCCATCTGGGATATGAATAAACAAACAATTTGGAATGCCCGCTCCTGAACAGGCAACGTATAGCTGTCCGTGCGAAAAGCACGGTTCCTCCAAATTCAATCCGCATACTCGAAGCGTTTGTCCTTGCGCCTTGTTGACTGACATAGCAAATGGCAGGCGCACCTGGAAATTGCAAACGCTTGAATTCAAATGACATGTCTGTTGGTATCAGTGGGCTTCGCGGTATAAGCACAATTTCATCTTTCGCTTTGCCGGTCAGTATTGTTGTTTCAATTAAATTCGTCATCAACTTTTTTACATTCAGTCTTGTTCCATTACACAATTTTGGTGCATTTAAATTCCGTAATAAAATAACTGATAAGCCGACCTTCAAATTTAAACAATGCGGTGGCATACCAGACGGTCCCAATGAGTTCAACTGGATAATTCACTGCGTCATCTTGATTCCTTGCACTATCCACTGACTTGTATGTCACCCCCTGGCAATTTTTCCAGAATGTGATGATTGATTTCATTGACATGTATCTTTTTTAGTGCCAGTACTGCGCGTTCTCTCAACCAATCGTGATTCATGTAATTTTGAACAATATTTGGTAACACTTGTTCAATTAATTCTTCTTTTGATTGGATAATTGTACAAAAAATTGTTTGACAATGTAATCAAACCATTTGTTTTATAGGTTGCAATTTTGCCATTTCCGATCCCTAACAATTGCTTCGAGAACTGCTCTGCAGACTGATCATTGTGTAACTGAACACGCATGTTTATGTGTAATGTTAATTTTTTCACGTACTGCCACAAAAGGGAGACTTCAAGCATGCATTGATCTCATCTGCCGGTGTTGATCGTGGAATAACGGGCAATGTTTGTCGAAAGTCACCTGACAATAAAATTAAAGCACCACGAAAAAGCCTTCGGTTTCCACGTAAATCTTGCACCGTTCGATTTAATGCTTCGAATGATTTTTTTTTGCCATTGTACACTCATCCCATAGAATGGCCGCTGCTTGTTGCAAAACTTTTGCCATCGCTGAATTTTTGGATATGTTACAGGTTGGAATTTCAACCACCTCTATATTCAATGGCAATTTCTGTTGCGATCGAATAGTTGCTAAAATCAATGAAATCACAAATGTTTTTCCGGTGCCGCCAGTGTAATGATGAGAAGAAAAAAGTAATTGGATTTGGCGTGGTGCCCATTTTGCGGCACCAAAGGGAATTGAGCTCTATATTAAAAAGCTGTTTCTTTTATACAAAATTTCTATAAGCTAAAATACCTACTTACACTAATACTTACAAACTAAGTGTATTACATACATATACATTCAGTTCAGTTCCCTGGGAATTGCATTCTAGGCATAAATAAAATTAGCTGTAGAATCTGCAACACATGCACAAATGAATCATGTTAATAATTTGTATATAAGTAAAGGCTTGTGGCGAGCAAGCTCTAAACAGTAACATACCAAGGTTCAGGTTACCAGACAGTGCACGGCTTAGTTACCGTGGCATGTAGAAAATATATGTTTGTACAAATGAATGAATGTGTCAATGAATCTCAGACCGTACCAAAGCGAGCCAAAATATATGTATGGACAAATGTTACAATGTAATATGTATGTAAGAGTCAATGCATTTTAAGACATTCCAAAACGGGTTGAAATATATGTTTGTACAAATGAATGAATGTGTCAATGAATAACTTAATGAGTGAATGCTACACCATCCGCCTTTGAAAGAGTGGACATAAATAATTTTGTGCACGAATTATCTATGGTGCGTGTGCCAGTATTTTATGACATTTAGCTTGATTTCCAAAGAATTGTTTACATTTGTTTTTCTCTTTTGTTTATTTCATTGTTGTATTTTTCTTTTGCATACAATAAAAATGTTCTTTCTGTTTACAAAATTAAAGTGTTCTTATTATATGAGTTTAAGTCTATCTTTGTGTATTAACATTTTCTTATTTTAATTATTTTGAATTATGTTTTCTATGTTTCTATTTTCTACATTGTTTGTTTGTGTTTATTTTCGGCCTTTCAAAAGTTATATCAAGAAGAATTTCCGAGCTCTAGGCCACACATATATATTAGTAATAAAAAATAATTATAACATATATGTTTGTATTTATTTATTTTGTCGATATTTCGATTTCAATTAGAAATCATCTTCAGGGCTGTAAAAAATAAATTTTTCTATAAAAACCATAAATGCACCAACATAATCTAACACTTACACTTGTGAATGCACCTTGTAGACTAATGTAAAATTTCAGTGCAGAACACAGAATATCATAAACAGAAAGCAAGGATGTATACAAATAATAAACAGTAATAATAAACAAAATATTTGCTAACAACAACGTATATATTAACTTATTGGACACCCTCAGCATTATTGTTGCTAACTTCTCTTCATTACCAAATGTTTGTATGCGTGAACGATGTTGTTGTATGTGGGTACTACTAAATCAAACCTAAAGACAAGGATTTCCGCTCACAAATCGAACATCAAAAATCGCGACCACTCTAACGACAACAGAACGGCTTTATCACAACATTGCAAGACCACGGGACACCCTCCGAACTTAGAGAATGTTACAATATTGCAAGAAGAAAAACAATATTCCAAGCGGTACACTCTCGAAATGCTACATATTATCAATACACCTAATGACATACGCATGAATTTTAAGAGCGACACCGACAAAATCGCTCACGCATACAGACATTTGGTAATGAACAGAAGTTAGCAACAATAATGCTGAGGGTGTCCAATAAGTTAATATATACGTTGTTGTTAGCAAGTATTTTGTTTATTATTACTGTTTATTATTTGTATACATCATTGTTTTCTGTTTATGATATTCTGTGTTCTGCACTGAAATTTTAAATCAGTCGACAAGATGCATTCACGAGTGTAAGTGTTAGATTATGTTGGTGCATTTATGGTTTTTATAGAAAAATTTATTTTTTACAGCCCTGAAGATGATTTCTAATTGAAATGGAAATATCGACAAAATAAATAAATACAACATATATGGTATAATTAATTGCGTTTTTACTACTAATGATATTTACTACTCTAAATGGAATTATAATAAAATTATTATTGTTGTCAATTTTGTCTACCTTATAGGACCTTTATATCTACTATCTAACTTATGACCTCTCTAAAATGCGAGGTTTTCCTAGATGAAACAGGTCACTCTTATATTTGTATTTCATAATAATGGAGATTAATGATTTAGTTTTCCTTACTTTCTACTCCACAGGACTCTATATATATCCTATTGACTAAATATAGGAGATGTAATTTTCCTTACCTTGACTATTTCTATTAAACAAAGCTTTTGCATTGTTATTAAAATTAAAGCGTATAAAATAAGATAATGGCTACAGTCATCATTGGCTGAAAATTGACATTGTTTTAAAAAGCGGGATTTCTGAGCTTATTATATACAGTAGATTGGGTAGATTCAGTTGCTGCTAGAGCAAGAAGTAGTTATATTGTGATAAGTGGTTAAACCAATGGGTACAGTGGATGCAAATATTTTTCGTATCTTTTCTTATACCATTTTTCATTTTTTTGAGTAATATTTTTATTATACTCAGTTGAGCAGAGCCCACAGAGTATTATAACTTTGATTGGATAACGGTTGGTTGTACAGGTATAAAGGAATCGAGATAGATATAGACTTCCATATATCAAAATCATCAGTATCGAAAAAAAATTTGATTTAGCCATGTCCTTCCGTCCGTCCGTCCGTTAACACGATAACTTGAGTAAATTTTGAGTTATCTTGATGAAATTTGGTATTTATGTTTCTGGGCACTCATCTCAGATCGCTATTTAAAATGAACGATATCGGACTATAACCACGCCCACTTTTTCGATATCGAAAATTTCGAAAAAACAGAAAAAGTGCGATAATTCATTACCAATGACGGATAAAGCAATGAAACTTGGTACGTGAGTTGAACTTATAACGCAAAATAGAAGATTAGTAAAAGTTTGGACAATGGACGTGGCACCGCCCACTTTTAAAAGAAGGTAATTTAAAATTTTGCAAGCTGTAATTTGGCAGTCGTTGAAGATATCATGATGAAATTTGGCAGGAACGTTACTCCTATTACTATATGTATGCGTAATAAAAATTATCCAAATCGGACAACGACCACGCCCACTAAAAAATTTTGTTTTAAGTCAAATTTTAACAAAAAATTTAATTTCTTTACAGTATATAAGTAAATTATGTCAACATTTAACTCCAATAATGATATGGTGCAAAAAAATAGAAAAATAAAAGAAAATTTCAAAATGGGCGTGGCTCCCCCTTTTTCATTTAATTTGTCTAGGATACTTTTAATTTTTTTTATAAGTCGAACAAAAATTTACCAATCCTTGTGAAGTTTGGCAGGGGCTTAGATTCTAGAACGATAACTGTTTTCTGTGAAAAAGGGCGAAATCGTTTGAAGCCACGCCCAGTTTTTATACACAGTCTACCGTCTGTCCTTCCGCTCGACCGTTAACCCGATAACTTGAGCAAAAATCGATATATCTTTACTAAACTCAGTTCACGTACTTATATGAACCCACTTTGATATTTACTACTCTAAATGGAATTATAATAAAATTATTATTGTTGTCAATTTTGTCTACCTTATAGGACCTTTATATCTACTATCTAACTTATGACCTCTCTAAAATGCGAGGTTTTCCTAGATGAAACAGGTCACTCTTATATTTGTATTTCAAAAAAAAATAATAATGGAGATTAATGATTTAGTTTTCCTTACTTTCTACTCCACAGGACTCTATATATATCCTATTGACTAAATATAGGAGATGTAATTTTCCTTACCTTGACTATTTCTATTAAACAAAGCTTTTGCATTGTTATTAAAATTAAAGCGTATAAAATAAGATAATGGCTACAGTCGTCATTGGCTGAAAATTGACATTGTTTTAAAAAGCGGGATTTCTGAGCTTATTATATACAGTAGATTGGGTAGATTCAGTTGCTGCTAGAGCAAGAAGTAGTTATATTGTGATAAGTGGTTAAACCAATGGGTACAGTGGATGCAAATATTTTTCGTATCTTTTCTTATACCATTTTTCATTTTTTTGAGTAATATTTTTATTATACTCAGTTGAGCAGAGCCCACAGAGTATTATAACTTTGATTGGATAACGGTTGGTTGTACAGGTATAAAGGAATCGAGATAGATATAGACTTCCATATATCAAAATCATCAGTATCGAAAAAAAATTTGATTTAGCCATGTCCTTCCGTCCGTCCGTCCGTTAACACGATAACTTGAGTAAATTTTGAGTTATCTTGATGAAATTTGGTATTTATGTTTCTGGGCACTCATCTCAGATCGCTATTTAAAATGAACGATATGGGACTATAACCACGCCCACTTTTTCGATATCGAAAATTTCGAAAAACAGAAAAAGTGCGATAATTCATTACCAATGACGGATAAAGCAATGAAACTTGGTACGTGAGTTGAACTTATAACGCAAAATAGAAAATTAGTAAAAGTTTGGACAATGGACGTGGCACCGCCCACTTTTAAAAGAAGGTAATTTAAAATTTTGCAAGCTGTAATTTGGCAGTCGTTGAAGATATCATGATGAAATTTGGCAGGAACGTTACTCCTATTACTATATGTATGCGTAATAAAAATTATCCAAATCGGACAACGACCACGCCCACTAAAAAATTTTGTTTTAAGTCAAATTTTAACAAAAAATTTAATTTCTTTACAGTATATAAGTAAATTATGTCAACATTTAACTCCAATAATGATATGGTGCAAAAAATAGAAAAATAAAAGAAAATTTCAAAATGGGCGTGGCTCCCCCTTTTTCATTTAATTTGTCTAGGATACTTTTAATTTTTTTTTATAAGTCGAACAAAAATTTACCAATCCTTGTGAAGTTTGGCAGGGGCTTAGATTCTAGAACGATAACTGTTTTCTGTGAAAAAGGGCGAAATCGTTTGAAGCCACGCCCAGTTTTTATACACAGTCTACCGTCTGTCCTTCCGCTCGACCGTTAACCCGATAACTTGAGCAAAAATCGATATATCTTTACTAAACTCAGTTCACGTACTTATATGAACCCACTTTGTATTGGTATAAAAATTGACCGGAATCCGACTATGAGCACGCCCACTTTTTCGATATCGAAAAATACGAAAAATGAAAAAATGCCATAATTCTATACCAAATACGAAAAAAGGGATGAAACATGGTAATTGGATTGGTTTATTGACGCAAAGTATAACTTTAGAAAAAAACTTTGTAAAATGCGTGTGACTTCTACCATATTAAGTAAAAGAAAATGAAAAAGTTCTGTGGGGCGAAATCAAAAGCCGTTGGAATCTTGGCAGGAATACTATTCGTGGTATTACATATATAAATAAATTAGCGATATCCGACAGATGATGTTCTGGGTCATCCTGGTCCACATTTTGGTCGATATCTTGAAAACGCCCTCACATATACAACTAAGGCCCACTCCCTTTTAAAACCCTCATTAATACCTTTAATTTGATACCCATATCGTACAAACACATTCTAGAGTCAACCCTGGTCCACCTTTATGGCGGTATCTCGAAAACGCGTCCACCTATAGAACTAAGGCCCACTCCTTTTTAAAATACTCATTAACACCTTTCATTTGATACCCATATCGTACGATCAAATTCTAGAGTCAACCCTGGTCCACCTTTATGGAAATATCTCGAAAAGGCGTCCACCTATAGAACTAAGGCCCACGCCCGTTTAAAATACTCATTAACACCTTTCATATGATACCCATATCGTACAAACAAATTCTAGAGTCAACCCTGGTCCACCTTTATGGAGATATTTCGAAAAGGCGTCCACCTATAGAACTAAGGCACACCCCCTTTTAAAATACCCATTAACACCTTTCATTTGATACCCATATCGTACAAACAAATTCTAGAGTCACCCTTGGTCCACCTTTATGGCGATATCTGGGAAAGGCGTCCACCTATAGAACTAAGCCCACGCCCTTTCAAAATACTCATTAACACCTTTCATTTGATACCCATATCGTACAAACAAATTCTAGAGTCACCCCTGGTCCACCTTTATGGAGATATCCCGAAAAGGAGTCCACCTATAGAACTAAGGCCCACTTCCTTTTAAAATACTCATTAACACCTTTCATTTAATACCCATATCGTACAAACAAATTGTAGAGTCACCCTTGGTCCACCTTTATGGCGATATCTGGAAAAGGCGTCCACCTATAGAACTAAGCCCACGCCCTTTTAAAATAATCACTAACACCTTTCATTTGATACCCATATCGTACAAACAATTTCTAGAGTCAGCCCTGGTCCTACCCATATCGTACAAAGAAATTCTAGAGTCACCCTTGGTCCACCTTTATGGCGATATCTGGAAAAAGCGTCCACCTATAGAACTGAGCCCACACCCTTTTAAAATACTCATTAACACCTTTCATTTGATACCCATATCGTACAAACAGATTCTAGAGTCAGCCCTGGTCCACCTTTATGGCGATATCCCTAAATGGCGTCCACCTATAGAACTATGGCCCAATCCCACTTAAAATATTCTTTAATACATTCCATTTGATGCACATGTCATACAAACGCATTCCAGAGTTACCCTAGGTTCATTTTCCTGCATGGTTATTTTCCCTTATTTTGTCACCATAGCTCTCAACTGAGTATGTAATGTTCGGTTATATCAGAACTTAGCCTTCCTTAGGATAGGATAGGATAGGTTAGGTGGTAGCTGCCCTGATAAGGATAGCTCACTTGGACAACACAAAGGTCCGTTCCTTACTTGTTAGATCTTATGTGTCATGCGATTTTCTGGGTGGCCTTCCCCGATGGGATCGTCATGATATTTATGAAGAATTTCTTTAATTTCTGTCGACATTTGTCACATGCATAACTTCTGGGGTTAATGCTTTTGTTAGATCTTTTGAGAACTTGGGTAAATATTAATGCAATTATTAATCTTTGAGAACTTGGGTACCTATTTTATATTTTTCAAAATTGCCTACTCAAGTATTCCATTCATTAACAATCAATTTGTACCTAAGGGCAACTGTGTTTTTATTTTACAAGGCCTAGATTGCCGGCATTTTTCAGCCTGGTTAAGTATTGTCCTAAGTCAATTTTTTCCTAAACAATCTGGTTGCTTGTGTTTATTATGCTACAAATTTCCTATCCTTATAGATGAAAACGAGCAAAATTTATTAATTTATTTATTAAGCGCTTTATTTATAATAAGGTTCTCTTTGTGACTTTTCTTCATTTCTACTGTTATTACTGGTGCAAAAAAAAATGTCTCTTGTGGTGTGTTGCATGCTTCCACTGACATTCAGCTATGTATTCTTTGAAGCATTAATTGTGATATAAATATCAAATTAGTTATTTTTATAATGGGTATGTGATTAGAAGAATATTAAGTACCTGCATTTTTATCTAAATTACCACTATTTGTGAATATGGATATTGGCATTGCTTCATGATTATATTTGGTTTGTGTAAATATATCATGAGCATCCAAAAGAGAATTATGCAAATTCTTGCTTTGCTATCGGACTTAGACTGTGCTTGCAAAGCTGTATGAAAAAACTTTGTTGTTAAATGAAGCATTTTGGGGTTTGCTGTTTGCAAATGTTTGCTGCTCTTCCTCAAAATTGGATTGAGTTGCAAATAATGAAGTACCAAAGGTAGTTTTAGATGCGGTTCTGAACGCTTTTCAATAGGTGGCTCCTATTTGATTATTCTGGTCTCTGATTTTTCAGTTTTTTCATTCTCTTCAAAGTAATTGTTTTTGTTCTACATTTTACATTTCGACAACTGGCTGTGGTGAACTTTGCTATCAGCTGTTGGAGCGGCCATATCATAGGAGAGGTGTGGGAACCCATGTTGCCACAGTACTCCCCCTGTAGTGTGTCCATGGGATATTTTACTGATCATTTGTCAAAAAAGCAGGCCTTAACCGATCGATCGATGCTTTCGTCTCTCTGCCATCTACGTCGAGCATGAAATATTTTGGAGTACGCTTAACGATTTTGTGTGGACCTGAGTACGGTGGCGAAAGCGACGGTCTTATTAGGTCGTCTCTGAGGAAAACTTTCTCACAGGTTTGTAGATACGGATAGACAAACGGTTTTTTGACAGTATGCCACGCTGTATCAACGGGACATAGGTCACGCATGACATCACGTAGCTGTTGAATGATCTCGGATTCGGCTCTTTTGTCATCGCTAACGAAAAATTCGGATGGTAACTTAAGCGTGGTACCATACAATGTGGCAATATATGTCCTCTTTAAAAGTGGAACGTAATCCCAGTAGTATTATTGGCAAGTACGATGTCCATCTTTGAGAGTCATGACACAGAATCGCTGTTTTTAGCATTCTATGCCAGCGCTCTATTATCCCATTTGCCTGCGGATGATATGGCGTGGTGCGCAGGTGACGTATTCCCAATAAGTTCATCAGCTCCTTGAATATCGATCCAACGAACTGTCACCCTAAATCGGAAGTAACATCAATAGGAACACCAAATCTCGAATCCACCCACTGATCAAGGCGCGTGCCACTGTGTTGGCAGTCGAGTCGGCGAGGGGAATAGCTTCTGGCCAACGGGTGAAGTGGTCGATGATGGTCAGACAGTATCGACAACCATCTGCTAGTGGAAACGAGCCCACAATATCAATGCTAATATGAGCAAACCTCTGCGACGGAAGGCTCCTTCTAACAAGTGGTGTGGTCGCATGACGGCTTATTTTGTTGCGTTGGCATTGTATCAATTATGAGTCAAAAACTACATAAATATTGAACGTGTTGATTCTCCATAGTCATAACAAAAAGACCTAATGTCAATATACACCGACAGTACGATGTGACAGATATGTTGTGTTTGTATCTCTTTCCATTGTAATTGAAAAATCCCTATTGCCAAAATGGCAGCCATGTTCATTGTTCATACTCTTGTCTAAGAAAACTCGATCAGATGCAGATGAATCAGTACAACACATCATAAATACATTTCTTCATTACTTTTTTTAAATTTTTTTATTCTTAAGGCATCAGAGTAAAAAAGTTAGTAAGTGTGTAGGAACAACAATTTTCGGGACGCTATTGAATATATTCGTTGAACTCGAGGGATCCATGAGTTAGGTTACCAAATAGTTATAGCGATATTGATTCGAAAACAAGTGGGAGAATGTTTCTAATGTTGACTTTATCCGTATTTCGAAGAAACATTGTATATGTAAATCTTATAGCTATCAGATTTTGTAGTCGTAAATTTGCAAGTTGAATGGCAACATTGTATATTCGTCTTCCCAATAAGTGATTTCTCGTCGTGAAAGAAGATTGAACAGGTTGCGCCGAACCGTTGTTTGTTGGGACTACACAACTGAAGAGATATTGTAAATTTTCGGTAAGGAAGCGACCATTTGAAAAGAACCAGTTGAAATTTGCGGTATGTGGGGTTTTGATTTCGAGAAATCTAAAATATTGGCCGAAATAATGCATCAGCGCTTCATCGTAAAAAATGCGATGAATTCGACACTCTTGAATTCTTGTTGCCAAAATCCCAGCCAAAAATGTATTTGCCGATGCGAATGTATGACATCTTCATCAGAATGCAGTCGGTCAGCAATTTCCAAGATTATTTCAACTGTATTCATGGTTGTTTCTGAAGAAAAGCACCGCAATTGTATTACAATGTTATTTTTTTGACACAAAAAAATCACACTTAATAAATTTAGTGGGACATTACTCACCAAATTGAAGCACAACATATACCGGATTTACTTAAATTCAGTTCGTTTATTTTTTTTCACAGTTCTTATGAGAATAAATGACTTCTTTTTCTCGTTTTTTTTTCACTTGAGAAATGCCGAACGTCAAATTATAATTCTAGAAACGTCAATTCCATCGAATAATGCAAAATAGGAATAAGTACCACCTATTCCATTTAATGAAATAACGCAAATATGCAAATAAGCACCATCTCTTGGTATGAAACGTAGCCGTAGCTTGGTGTGATATATCTCATGAACCGCTCGACCAAATTCAATCAAACTTTACAGAAACCATCTACATGATAGCCCAAATGCACCGTAGAAATTTGGTTGAGCCGGTCTCAAGTTATAAAGTAACACCAAAAATGTGCACTTATTTATATATATATAGATTTGTTATAAATAAATTAGTTTAAAGAGTTTAATTCTATCTAAAAATTACTTTCGCCGAAATGAGCAACCCATACAAATATGTAGGTGTTTCTTATTTTTCTAATGTCCCGGGTAATTTTTAAAAATCCCAGGAATTTAGTTCAAATTTGAGGTTTATCCCGGGAACCCGAAATAAAAATCTCGCAACCCTAGTGTGTTTGTATGAAAAATTTTAAAGTCACTTTATCTTACTTAAAAAGTTGACTTAAATCGCCACCCTCCCAAATCGTGCTGGATCCGCCCCTGAATTAAGGCAATACTCTCGCATAGCAGAACATCTAAATGCGTGGTAGAGTGTAAGCAGTCTCTGGAGAGATTCGGGACAGGGAGAAGCATACATCTATATTGGGTGCCAGGGCATATGGGAATAGGTGGGAATGAAAAAGCGGATGAACTAGCTAAAAAGGGTGCAGCCCTTGAAGCTTGCTTCGTAGACGTCCCAATTAGACTGGGCGAGATTAAGCAAAGGCGAGAGGTGCACATGATAGACCAAGCGGGAAAGGCGTGGGTTTAATCGCGGGGCTGTAAAGTGTCGAAGATTATATGTAGGTCTTACAACCTTAGACTAACAAAGTTGCTTCTAACACTAAAAAGAGAGAACTGAAGACTCATGACGGGTATTCTGCCTAGACACTGCCTTTTGGCGTAACATGCCTTTAAATTAGGCTTGACCAGTGATAGCAGATATAGGAAGTGCGGGTTGGAAGAGGAAACGATCGAGCACGTTCTGTGCTCGTGCCCTGCGCTTGACAGGCTAAGACTCCAGCTACTAGGGGTAATACAGCTGTCAGATCTAGAAGCAGCAAGTGGCTTAAATCCTAAGAAGCTTCTAGTATTTGCCAAGAGGGCGGAGTTATTTTATAACATAGGTACTGGTTTTTGATATGGTTTTTCAGTTTGGTTGTTAAAACAAACTTCTGGTAACACTACGGACTCAATCAGTCTATGTGAGGTCCTCATGGACCGGCCAGTTCAACCTAACCTAAACAATTTGCAGCAATATATGCTTCAATTCAAATTTTCCATTTGGTTCAAACAATGAATTTATAAACGGCAATTTGAAATGTATTAAGAAATTAAATTTCAGTTTCAGTTCTATGTCGCACACCCACATAAATTAAAAACTAACTTAAATTGAAATTGAAAACAAGTTTCTGTTTCAGGCGCATCTGACAACCAAGCTTAAAACCCTGTCACTGCCAGACCTCTCCGATTTTAAACAAGCTTAAATTGCAGCATCCTATACTTCCAACTGAAGTAGAAATGTAGGTGTACTATGAAGATTGAGTCACATTGAATTTAGTAGATATAATGTTAAAATGTGCAAAAAATTACTTTACTTTCTTATTAACTATATTAGAAGTACTAGTATCATGGTAAATAGTGGCTTTTCGAATCTCGGTGAAACCTTTGATAACATTACGAAATTGCCTGATGATGAATTCGTGGCGGTTTTCGAAATGGTACCATCGCAATATGCCAGTAAATGTTTCTTTCTTTCTATCAGTTTCTCTTAGAAAAACATAATAATTGAATATTCAATTAATATAAGCCGGTGTTAAGCTCATGAATTCTTAAATAATAAGTATACATTGAACACACCATTAAACAAACAAACAGTGGCTTTTCCTATCCAGATACTTTTAATCTTTCTAAACTTCAGATAATTTTGAAAATGAAACTCAAATAAAAAATTCTTGGAAAAAACTAAAAATTTGTTGGAAATAAAATTTAAGCTTTTTTATAACGAAGAAGTACAGTTTCATATTTTAAAAGGTGTCTGTCTGGACGTAGCCACTATGGAAAGTGTCTGGCGAAGGGACAAGTGACTTCTAATATTTTTATGAAGACAATATGTGAAAATCAGTCTTTATAAAATGAGATTAAGTGTCTTTTTTGCAGAATTTTTCCTTGCCTGAAGCTTCCTGATATACCACCATTCCAAGGCCATTTCCTTGCCTGAAGCTTCCTGATATACCACCATTCCACACTTGTCGGTCTTATATGGAGTTGGTGGCCAAAAATACTTCCAGTAGAGATATCAACGTGAAACTTTGGTCACAGCTTTACAAATATGTGGGAATTATTTTTTCATAAAATTGGTGTGGGTGATACCTTCATACCGACCCACAACCACCCACTTTCACCGCATGCATATACATGAGCGATACTTTGCATTGGTAAGAAGTGTCTATCGCAAATACAAGGTTCAATAGGATTAAATAAAGAAATTAAGGTTATTAAAAGATTTTGCATACATAACCATAACAACACAACAAACAAACACAAAAGTTTACATATGCATATCGTCGACTGGATAAAATAATGTCGTATTTTACATGTGAGCACATATAACATACGACAATAATTTATCAGTGTGACGCTATCAGAAAACTGTCGCAAAACATAGTTAGTGGCAAAAATTGGCAGCTGATATTAACACTTTAGAATCATAAAACTTTGGCTAATAATAAGATATAAGTCCCAAGGCAAGGATCGGTGAGGAACCCAGCTAAAATTTAAATATCTGTGCAAATTAACACTAATAACGGCACTCGTGAAATTTTAAATAACAAAAAAGAACACAACAAGCTAAAGACACTAAAATTATTTCAAAATAAAGTAAATATCTTTGAATTCAATTTTAATTTTTATCTATTTCAATACAATGATATTTTATGTATTTTTAAATAGCTTAATCTTGCACTTTATTTTTAACTTGCTCACACAGAGTACAGTTCGAATACAACAAAAACAAAACAAAGGCTGTTCTAATAAGAAATACTAACGACACATTTGGTGACAGACTTTTCACTTTGATTTTTTTTATTTTTGGCCTATGGAAGCGACCACTGTGCATTCCTACTTTTGTTGGTGGTATTCGCTGACGCTTACTCCAAACTGGAAAAAGAAGCTGTAAAGATGGGTTTGATGGTGAATGAGGACAAAACGTAGTACCTGCTGTCATCGAGCAAAGAGTCAGCGCAAATGCGTCTTGGCAACCACGCTACTGTTGGCAGCCATAATTTCGAAATAGTAAAAGACTTCGCTACTTTGGACTAGGTTGGCAATTGAAAAGTAAAGTCCTCTCTCGGCGAACGAAAATCATACTCTACAAGTCACTTATCGTACCCGTCCTGATATATGGGGCAGAAGCATGGACCATGACAACAGCAGATGAAGCGGCTTTGGGAGTGTTCGAGAGAAAAGTTCTTCGAAAGATTTATGGACCTCTACGCGTTGGCGATGGCGAGTACCTAAGAAGATTTAATGATGAGATGTACGAGCTATACGCAGACATCAACATAGTCCAGCGAATTAAAACGCAGCGGCTGCGCTGGCTAGGCCATGTTATGCGAATGAAAGATGATTCTCCGGCCAAGAAAGTGTTTCTATCGGAACCCGCCTATGGAAGCAGAGGTAGAGGGCGGCCCCCACTCCATTGGAAGGACCAGGTGGAAAACGATTTAAACTCCCTTGGTGTGACCAATTGGCGCCGGTTGGCGGAGCGAAGGAGCGACTGGCGCGCCTTGTTGGACGGCCATAACCGTTTAGACGGTTAAGCGCCAATTAAATATAAAAGTAATTCTCTGACGAAATTTCAACTTTTAATCAAATGACGAAGGTCTGACAATCACCGGCAATAGATATATTTTTTTTCAATTTCAAGAAAACTTCAAGGTTTATCTAATTATATAATATATTTTGAGAACAAAGTTTGAGGATTTGCTGCAGATAAACTTTAAAGTTAACCTTTCTTTAAAGTTCGCCACTAATTTACGAAATGTTATAGCAATGAAGAAGTTACCATGTAAGTATTTTTTTATTTTTTTGTTTTTAGAAAAATTTTACTGGTTTGAGGAAGAAAATTCTATAAGGAAACATCATGCCCATTTTGGTAAAAAAGTGTTATGGGCTATAGTCACAGTCAAGAAGGTGGTTCTTAAGTGCCAGCTTTTCGACATTAATTCATTTCAATTACCTACCTGTCAAAAAAGTTGACGCTAATACCCCTTTTTAAAACACCTTCACATTTTTGAGGTTGGCTGTCGACTATTATAAATAGAAACGTGGTCTTATTAAAACAGACATATTTCTACTTTTAATAATAATAACTGGATGCCGAAATATACCTCAAAAATGAAGGTCCCGTTTTTTAACATTCTGATGCATGTCGATTTTTGAAGTTAACTGCCCTGGCAGACGAACCTGGGACCAGAAATCTTGCAGGAAACTACAATAGCCCATACTACTGAAGGCACACATGTAGTAACCCTACATCGTGTAGTTCCACTTTACTTATTTCCATACAATTTTGGGTCATCCTGCTAAACTACTTAATATACATATAAATATTTGGGCTTGTATCTACTTGTTCGCATCCACATTCCACATTCACATACAGTTTGAAGTAGCGTCGCATCAAAGCAAGAATTTTTATCCGAAGTCGAAACTGACCAATAGCGCGATTACTAACTTTATCCGATTCTTAAAATCGCGATTTTGACCGTAGTCGATTATTGGTTGCATTGTGGATTGAGTGATTTACTTAAATCGTTTTACCAACACTTGTTTAGTATCGATTCATACTGAGAAAAAGTGGTATATCTGGTAATAAAATGTCAAAATTTAGAAAAAAGTCAGAGAATTAGAAAAAAGCAGTAATCATAATTTTCCGCTCCAGTAAGTTAACTATGTTTTATTTGAACATTTACTGACTTTTTTATTTTTTTCCAGAACGGCGTCCATCAGCAAAGCTGCAGCAACATTATAAATTATACACCACAAACTCAAATGCCATTTTCTAAAAAAATCACAAGTTAAACTTCAAAATAATAATAACAAAGGTAAATATTATAGCAACCTTCTCGACAGCTGATGTGGTTATCAACAAAGACCACGATAATTGCCAATTGTCGAAATCGACAGCGATAAAAGCTGGGTCTATTTTGCGGAGCTTTAGGGTTAGAAAAGCTAGCGAATAGCAGAACTATGGTTAATATAAGTTACCGTTGTTAAAAAAAGTTAGTGAATAACAGAACTATTAAAATTGTGGTTAAGCTGAGTTACCACTGTGGAATGTTTTTAAACAAATTGGTGAATAGCAAAACTATTAAAACTGTGGCTAAGCTAAGTTACCACACTGCTACAACCACAGCAGCTTAGTTACCGCTGTAGAATGTTGTTAAAAAAAGTTAGTGAATCGCGCTACAGATCTTCAATCAGTAAATTGTCGATGCCATTTCATTCATACTTCATTGGTTGGGGTTGGACAAATTGAGCCGGTATCTCTTCTTCGCGATAACTGAACCCAATGAGAAGTACCCAGGGAGGCCAAGGCACGCCCAAACAATATTTTCAACAAAACCAAAAAATATCAAGTAAGGAAAGCCAAGTTCGGGTGTAACCGAACATTACAAACTCAGCTGAGAGCTTTGGTGAAAAAATAAGGGAAAATCACCATGTAGGAAAATAAAAATAGGGTAACCCTGGAATGTGTTTGTATGACATGGGTATCAAATGGAAGGTATTAAAGAGTATTTTAAAAGGGAGTGGGCCTTAGTTCCATAGGTGGAGGCCTTTTCGAGATATCGCCATAAAGTTGGCCCAGGGGTGTCTAGAATGTGTTCGTACGATATGGTAATCAAAGAAAGTTGTTAATGAGTATTTTAAAAGGGAGTGGGCCTTAGTTCTATAGGTGGACGCCTTTTCGAAATATCGCCATAAAGGTGGCCCAGGGGTGACTCTAGAATTTGTTTGTACGATATGGGTATCAAATGAAAGATGTTAATGAGTATTTTAAAAGGGAGTGGGCTTAATTCTATAGGTGGGCGCATTTTCGAGATATCGCCATAAAGTTGGACCATGGGTGACTCTAGAATGCGTTTGTACAATATGGGTATGAAACGAAAGGTGTGAATGATTATTTAAAAGGGAGTGGGCCTTAGTTCTATAGGTGGGCGCCTTTTCGAGATATCGCCATAAAGATGGGCCAGGGGGACTCTAGAATGCGTTTGTACAATATGGGTATTAAACGAAAGGTATTAATGATTATTTAAAAGGGAGGGGGCCTTAGTTCTATAGGTGGGCACCTTTTCGAAATATCGCCATAAATGTGGACCAGAGGTGAATCTAGAATTTGTTTGTTAGATATGGGTATCAAATGAATGATGTTAATGAGTATTTTAAAAGGGAGTGTGCATTAGCTCTATAGGTGGACACCTTTTCGAGATATCGCCATAAAGGTGGACCAGGGGTGACTCTAGAATGTGTTTGTACGATACAGGTAACAAATGAAAGGTGTTAATGAGTATTTTAAAAGGAAGTGAGCCTTAGTTCTCTAAGTGGACGCCTTTTCGAGATATCGCCATAAAGATGGACCAGGGGGGCTCTAGAATGCGTTTGTACAATATGGGTATGAATTGAAAGGTGTTAATGATTATTTAAAACGGAGTGGGCCTTTTCGCCATAATGATGGACCAGGGTTCTCTAGAATGCGTTTGTACAATATGGGTATGAAATGAAAGGTGTTAATGATTATTTAAAACGGCGTTGGCCTTAGTTCTATAGGTGGGCATCTTTTCGAAATACCGCCATAAAGGTGGACCAGAGGTGACTCTAGAATTTGTTTGTTAGATATGGGTATCAAATGAAAGATGTTAATGAGTATTTTAAAAGGGAGTGTGCATTAGCTCTATAGGTGGACACCTTTTCGAGATATCGCCATAAAGGTGGGACCATGGGTGACTCTAGTATGTGTTTGTACGATACAGGTAACAAATGAAAGGTGTTAATGAGTATTTTAAAAGGGAGCGGGCCTTAGTTCTCTAAGTGGACGCCTTTTCGAGATATCGCCATAAAGATGGACCAGGGGGGCTCTAGAATGCGTTTGTACAATATGGGTATGAAATGAAAGGTGTTAATGATTATTTAAAACGGAGTGGGCCTTAGTTCTATAGGTGGGACCTTTTCGAGATATCGCCATAAAAGTGGACCCGGGGTGACTCTATAATGTGTTTGCACGATATGGGTATCAAATTAAAGGTATTAATGAGGATTTTAAAAGGGAGTGGCCCTTACTTGTATATGTGACGGCGTTTATATCGAAAAAAAATGTGGACCAGGGTGACCCAGAACATCATATGTCGGGTACCGCTAATTTATTTATATATGTAATACCACGAACAGTATTCCTGCCAAGATTTCAATGGATTTTGATTTCGCCCCGCAGAACTTTTTCATTTTCTTCAAAGTTCACAAGGATGGGTAAATTTTTGTTCGACTTATGGCATTAAAAGTATTCTAGGCAAATTAAATGATAAAGGGCGGAGCCATACCCATTTTTAAATTTTCTTTTATTTTTGTATCTTGTTGCATCATATCATTACTGGAGTTGAATTTTGACAAAATTTACTTATATACTGAGATATATTAAATTTTTTTGTTAAAATTTGGCTTTAATTTTTTTTTAAGTGGGCGTGTTTGTCATCCGATTTGGCTAACTTTTATTTTGCGCACATCTAGTAATAGGAGTAACGTTCCTGCCAAATTTCATCATGATATCTTCAACTACTGCCAAATTACAGCTTGCAAAACTTTTAAATTACCTTATTTTAAAAGTGAGCGGTGCCACGCCCATTGTCACCTACCAAGTTTCATCGCTTTATCCGTCTTTGGTAATTCATTATCGCACTTTTTCAGTTTTCCGAAATATTCGTTATTGAAGAAGTGGGCGTGGTTATCGTCCGATTTCGTTCATTTTAAACAGCGATCTGACATGAGTGCCCAGGAACCTACATACCAAATTTCATCTAGATACCTCAAAATTAACTCAAGTTGTCGTGTTAACGGGCAGACGGACGGACGGACATGGCTAAATGAATTTCTTTTTTCGCCCAGATCATTTTGATATACAATCTATATCTATCTCGATTAGTTTATGCCGTTACGGATTACCGTTATGCGAACAAAATTAATATACTCTGTGAGCTCTCCTCAGCTGAGTATAAAAATAATAAAACGGTAAAGACTATAGAAAATGACTATCCATTCATCTGCGAAGATATACTAGTTGTACATAACATAACGTAAATAAACTGTCATTATTGCAACGATTACCTTTAAGAACGACACCGTTGAAACAAACTTAGGTGTAGTTTCTCCATTTTTTATTAAGATGGAATAAACTTAAAAAAGTCAACAATTTTTTACTTCATTATATATAATTAAATTACAAAAAATAAAAACATTTTCGACAACACCCAGCCATAACAAAATTAAATGAAAACAGTAAATTGTAGCCGGAGCTGATAGCTTATTCGTTTATGACACCGAATCAGTAAACCGAAGTCGAAACAGAACATTCGGCTGGCCTCTATTCATTAGTAAATAGGGTTTCAATGACTTAATGAAGACGTTTCCAACATAATAAAGCGAGGAGCGTCACAGGCGCAAAAACAAAGCAAAAGGTATAGTCGAACAAAACTCGAAGAAAACCGGTATGACTGGTAAATAAAGACTTCTCATAATTTTGGTAGATAGCGAAGACTGATGAAATTATCAAGAATTTTTGTTTATATGTAACGTACCTTAGCTTCTCTTCTTTCAACAGCGTAGCATATTGTAGAGCAGTATATATACATACATATATATGTACACACATACTACAAACATACATAAAACAAACTGCATGCAGGGAATTAATTAAACTGTACGTAGGTACCTACACATAAAGTCATTAAAATAGCTACTTCTTTCAAGTTTGCTTATCTACATGCGCATAGCAAAATACCTTGCAACATATATGTAAATATGAAATACGTACATTTTATGAAATATTCTTTGTTTAGGTAAATCTATACAGTTTTTATACTCAGCGTGCTTTGCACACAGAGTATATTAACTTTGATTGGATAAGGTTGGTTGTACAGGAATAAAGGAATCGAGATATATATAGACTTCCATATATCAAAATCATGAGTATCGAAAAAAAAATTTATTGAGCCATGTCCGTCCGTCCGTCTCTCCGTTAACACGATAACTTGAGTAAATTTTCAAGTATCTTGATGAAATTTGATATGTAGGTTCCTGGGCACTCATCTTAGATAGCTATTTAAAATGAACGATATCGGACTATAACCACGCCCACTTTTTCGATATCGAAAATTTCCAAAAACCGAAAAAGTGCGATAATTCATTACCAAAGACGGATAAAGCGATGAAACTTGGTAGGTGGGTTGACCTTATGACGCAGAAAAGAAAATTAGTAAAATATTGGACAATGGGCGTGACACCGCCAAGCTGTAATTTGGCAGTCGTTGAAGATATCATGATGAAATTTGGAAGGAAAATTACTCCTATTAGTATATGTGCGCTAAATAAAAATTAGCAAAATCGGATGAAGAACACGCCCACTTTAAAAAAAAATTTAACAAAAAATTAAATATCTTTACAGGATATAAGTAGATTATGCCAACATTCAACTCCAGTAATGATATGGTGCAACAAAATACAAAAATAAAAGAAAATTTCAAAATGGGCGTGGCTCCGCCCTTTTTTATTTAATTTGTGCAGAATACTTTTAATGCCGTAGGATAGGATAGGTTAGGTGGTAGCTGCCCTGATAAGGATAGCTCACTTGGACAACACGAAGGTCCGTTGTGATACCACATACACCAAAAATAACGGTGACTTAGATCTAGCTACTTAGAGAATCGTTGGGTAGCAACGATAAAGCTCCGAATGATACCGATCTCAACTTTGGATATATCCTCGGGAGATCCAAGTGAGTCGCGACCGAAGTACTTTCGCCTAGTTCTGGCAAAAGCTGGACAATCAAGCATAAAGTGATTTGGTGATTCCACCTCATCATCCTCCATACAGCTGCAGCAGGATGGAGTTTCCAGTATATTGAGACGTACCGCATGGATACCCATGGGACAGTGCCCCGTCAAAACCCCAATGGCCATTGATAGGTGAGCCTTAGTGAACCCAATTATTTCAGCAGACCTCCTGCCATCCACTTTTGGCCAGAAAGATCTTGCTACCCTGCAAGACGTGGTATCCGCCCAACGTTTGCTGAGCTGATTCGAGGCCCAGCTATGGAGGAGCAATCCACAGGTGGCCAGCGGGATCCCGAAATCCCTACAGCCATCTTCATCCGGTTCAGTTGTACCGATGCGGGCTAAGAGATCCGCTTGACAGTTACCCGGGATATCACTATGGCCCGGACCCAGATAATCTTAATTGTAAAATAATTCGTTGCAATCGCAAGCGAGGTCAGGCACCCCCAGACCACCCTCGATGGCACTGTAGCTGAGCTCAAGGCCTTGATAGCCGCTTGGCTATCAGAGGAGATATTAAATTCCCTAACCGTGGTAGCACTGGATAGCATTCCATCCACCGCATCCTTAATCGCAGCAATTTCCGCTTGGAATACACTGCAGTGATCAGCCAACTTAAACTTGCGGCTTAAATTTAGCTCTTGACAAAAGACCCCCCCCACCAACCTTTCCATCCAGCTTTGACCCATCCGTGAACAAGTTAACCGGTCCCATGCCCCAGATAATTCCACTTCCCCAATCCTCTCTCTCTGGAATAACTGGGGTGAAGGTTGTATAGGGAGCAGTTATCGGCATACAGTAGTCCGTTCTGTCCGGGATGAAGTCGAAACTGGTAAGAAGGCTAGAGTGTCCGCGGTCAGAAAGTCTATATCTCATATCACGAAGCCTGACCAACGACCTTGCCGCGGCCGCCTTTCCCGCAATATCTACTGGGTATATGTTCAGCATGACGTTCAGTGCCAAGGTAGGTGTTGTTCTGAGAGCGCCACTGATACCGATCAGCGCCGTCCGTTGCACTGACACTAACATTTTGGAGGTGCTCGCCGTATCCAGTGCTTTCCACCAGACCAGCACCCCATATAGCAGAATCGGTTTGACCACCATCTCATAAAGCCAGTGTAGGTACTATTCTTGGCGAGAGTCCCCATCTCTTTCCGATAGCTCCTCTGCAGCAGTACAAGGCAATGGCGGCCTTCCTGGCCCGATCTTCCACATTGGGTCTCCAGGACAGTTTCTTGTCCAAAACAATCCCCAAATATTTAACACTTTCAGAAAGTACCAACGGTACCCCTCCATTCGAGGGCGTTCTGAAATCGGGCATCCTGCCGTAAGTCGAACAAAAATTTACAAATCCTTGTGATCTTTAGTAGGAGCATAAATTCGATGACGATAACTGATTTCTGTGAAAATGGGCGAACTCGGCTGAAGCCACGCCCAGTTTTTATACACAGTCGACCGTCTGTCCTTCCGCTCGGCCGTTAACACGATAACTTGAGCAAAAATCGATATATCTTTACTAAATTTAGTTCACGTACTTATCTGAACCCACTTTATCTTGGTATAAAAAATGGCCGAAACACGACTTTGATCACGCCCACTTTTTCGATATCGAAATTTACGAAAATTGAAAAAAATGCCATAATTCTATACCAAATATGAAAAAAGGAATGAAACATGTTAATTGGATTGGTTTATTGACGCAAAATATAACTTTAGAAAAAACTTTGTAAAATGGGTGTGACACCGACCATATTAAGAAGAAGAAAATGAAAAAGCTCTGCAGGGCGAAATCAAAAGCTCTTGGAATTTTGGCAGGAATACTGTTCGTGGTATTACATATATAAATGAATTAGCAGTACCCGACAGATGATGTTCTGGGTCACCCTGGTAAACATTTTGGTCGATATCTCGAAAAGGCCTTCACATATACAACTAAGGGCCACTCCCTTTTAAAACCCTCATTAATAGCTTTAATTTGATACTCATATCGTACAAACACATTATAGAGTTACCCCTGGTCCACCTTTATGGCGATATCTCGAAAAGGCGTCCACCTATAGAACTAAGACCCACTCCCTTTTAAAATACTCATTAACACCTTTCATTTGATACCCATGTCATACAAACACATTCCAGCGTTACCCTGGGTTCATTTTCCTACATGGTGATTTTCCCTTATTTTGTCTCCAAAGCTCTCAGATGAATATGTAATGTTCGGTTACATCCGAACTTAGCCTTCCTTACTTGTTTTTAAATAATAATACAATTTTGTAAATGAATAACAAATGAGAAAATACATAATTTCAAATAAAAGATTTCTTACAAGGATAAAAAAAACTGTTTAGGGCTGGGTGCGAGTTCGCCAAGTTTTAAGTACCCAAACTAATATTCCACTTGAACTTTCCACGGCACTGCAACAATTTAGGAAAAAATTGTCAAAACTGTGCGAGTTCATTTGACAACCTAAATTGTTTGTTTATGCTAATCAAAGAACCAAAACAAACATTAAATTACATATTTTCACATTTTGCTACATTTATGCATGTTTCCGCAGCAAAGGCTATATGCAGCTGACTCACGGTATCGTACGGCCGGGTGAAGAAGAGTTTATTTATTAGGGCTTCCACTAACAAAAGATAGTGGGTCAAGTCAGCTGTATTCGCGGTGTGCCCCAAATAAACTTTGTTTGGGGCGAAACGTATTAGGCCACTATTACTGAGACTTCGCCACACCATCTAATACACAATCAACACGCCTAACACTTCACTGGCAATGAAGCGCATCCACTGATCTGCATTTTGTTACATTTTATTTGTGTTTTTTTTTATTTTTAAATAAAAAAATTTATTTTTGTTTGTTCATATGACATTTGAATTTAGGTTGAAAAGTATGCTCAAAAAATCTAAATTTTTGTTCCTTTTGTCGAAGGCTGAGGTAGCACTCAGTCAATCCAGGGTCAAGTAGAGGTCCCACAAACCCCCGCTTAATAAGAACACAGTAGTTATGTGTTAATGACGAATACACACACACACACACGGCTTGACGGGTAGTGAAGGCAGCAGCCTTCCGTACAAAGATAGCGGAGGAGGGAGGCGAGCGGCGGCTAATGGTTGTTGTAGTAGCGGAGGGGTCGGTACGGTGGTTGAACGGCTGTCCAGGAGCGGGCGGGTTGGTACGGTGGTCCGGGGGCAGCGGCGGGATCAACGCGAAATGCAGGGCTGGAGGCGGAGTTGTACCAGCCGGAATTCCGTAGACCGATCCGTGGGCTGAGGGGAAGTGCATCTTACGGCACAGCGGTAGCCCCTTTAGCTGCTGGACCGGTCGACGGCCGGATGGTCATAAGGCAGCGAGCCCCACTTAGATGGGACACGGGCGAGAAAACCATAAACGCGACAACCTGTTGTCCCCGCAAGCAAAGGGTGACCCGTTGCCTGATAGCGCCCCTTTCCACTCCGTGGTGTGATTGGCTGACTCGCTTTTAGTGCTGACTCGCTATATGGACACCACCGCCTCCATGCCTGCACGATGGCAGGGCTGGACGCGGAGTTGTACCAGCTGGAACTTTGTAGGTCGATCCATTGGCTGAGTGCGCCTTAGCGGCACAGCAGTAGCCCCTTTAGCCGACGAGTCGCTATACTGCCCCCACCACTTAGATGGGATACGGGCGAGAAAACCATAAAGGCGACAACCCGTTGCCCCGCAAGCAAAGGGTGAACCAGCGCCGTGGCGGGACCCCCTTTCCCTCAGGGAGTGGGATTGGCTCGTTTGCTCGACATCGCCCATCCCGTGTTCGCACACTAAAGTAAGGTGCCGGGGAGCGGTGCACCAGCTCTGTCCTTGCCGGTTCGTAGGCTGCGAGGAGAAACTGGGCCCGAAGGCAGCATGCTACGCAGCTGTAGAACCGGGTCGGCTGGAGCCTTAGCTGAGAGGAAGGGGCGGGGTAGCCCTAAGCCGGCGACCCCTCTCTCTTACTTAGCTGGGACACGGGCGAGAGAACCATAAAGGCGACAACCCGTTGTCCCCGCAAGCAAAGGGTGCCTAGAATTAAAGTTAAGCCAAAATAGAATTGGATGTAGTACATTATTGGTATTAAAATAAACCCATAACTGATATTTTAATGCCAGAGAGGCATTGAATCCAAGGCAAAATTGTGCTGGATTTAATACTTTTTTGGTATTGAAATAAGCCCATAAATGTTATTTTAATGCTAAAAAGACATTGAATCGAAACCAAAAATGTAATTGAATTTAGTAAATATTTGGTACTAAAACCAACCGGGAGTTTTTTAAACGTACAGTGGTCAACAAAATTATAAGCCCATGCATAGTCCTCTTCAAGTAAAATTTAGAAGAAATTCTACCGAAATCTTTGAATTAAAATTAAAATGAGTATTGACAAATCGTTTGAAGCCACGCCCAGTTTTTATACACAGTCGACCGTCTGTCCTTCCGCTCGGCCGTTAACACGATAACTTGAGCAAAAATCGATATATCTTTACTAAACTCAGTTCACGTACTTATCTGAACTCACTTTATATTGGTGTAAAAAATGGCTGAAATCCGACTATGACCACGCCCACTTTTTCGATATCGAAAATTACTAAAAATGAAAAAAAATGCCATAATGATATACCAAATACGAAAAAAGGGATGAAACATGGTAATTGGATTGGTCTATTGACGCAAAATATAACTTTAGAAAAAAACTTTGTAAAATGGGTGTGACACCTACGATATTAAGTAGAAGAAAATGAAAAAGTTTTGCAGGGCGAAATCAAAATCCCTTGGAATCTTTGAAGGATAACTGCTCGTGGCATTACATATATAAATAAATTAGCGGTACCCGACAGATGATGTTCTGGGTCACCCTGGTCCACATTTTGGTCGATATCACGGAAACGCCTTCACAATACAACTACCACCACTCGTTTTTAAAACGCTCATTAATACCTTTAATTTGATACCATATCGTACAAACACATATAGAGTCACCCCTGGTCCACCTTTTTGTCGATATCTCGAAAAGGCGTCCACCTATAGAACAAAGGCCCACTCCCTTATAAAATACTCATTATCACCTTTGGTTTGATATCCATTTCGTACAAAAAAACTCTAGAGTCACCCCTGGTCCACCTTTATGGCGATATCTCGAAAAGGCGTCCACCTATAGAACTAAGGCCCACTCCCTTTTAAAATACTCATTAACACTTTTCATTTGATATCCATATTGTACAAACGCATTCTAGAGTCACCCCTGGTCCACGTTTATGTTGATATCCCGAAAAGGCGTCCACGAATAGAACTAAGGCCCATTCCCTTTTAAAATACTTATTAACACCTTTCGTTTGATACCCATATTGTACAAAAGCATCCTAGAGTCACCCCTGGTCCACCTTTATGACAATATCTCGAAAAGGCGTCCACCTATAGAACTAAGGCCCACGCCCTTTTAAAATACTCATTAACACCTTTCATCTGATACCCATATTGTACAAACGCATTCTAGAGTCACCCCTGGTCCACGTTTATGGCGATATCTCGAAAAGGCGTCCACCCATAGAACTAAGGACCACTCCCTTTTAAAATACTCATTAACACCTTTTATTTGATACCCATATAGTACAAACAAATTCTAGAGTCACCCCTGGTTCACCTTTATGGCGATATCTCGAAAAGGCGTGCACCTATAGAACTTAGGCCCACTCCCTTTTAAAATACTCATTAACACCTTTCATTTGATACCCATATCGTACAAGCAAATTCTAGAGTAACCCCTGGTCCACTTTTATGGCGATATCTCGAAAAGGCGTCTTCCTATAGAACTTAGGCCCACACCCTTTTAAATTACTCATTAACACTTTCATGTGTGATACCCATGTCGTACAAACAAATTCTAGAGTCAGCCCTGGTCCACCGTTATGGCGATATCCCTAAATGGCGTCCATCTATAAAACTATGGCCCACTCCCTCTTAAAATACTCTTTAATACCTTCCATTTGATACACATGTCATACAAACATATTCCAGGGTTACCCTAGGTTCATTTTACTACGAGGTGATTTTCCCTTATTTTGTCTCCATAGCAGTCAACTGAGTATGTAATGTTCGGTTACACCCGAACTTAGCCTTCCTTACTTGTTGTAATTATTGATAACTGAAACATCCCTTATAAATTCGCGATGCTTAGCCTCGTATCTCATTGCCCACGTATGAATCAGAGGACCAATTTTTTCTAAAACTGGAGGATAGTGGGTCAAAAAGTGATGTTTTGGGGTTCTTCATAAACTTCTAATATACATTTCAAATGTAACTCTATATCTTCTCTAAGAGATTGTATATGGTGTTGTTTTAAGGCGGGAGACAATGTAAATTTTATTATTCGAATAAGCGAAGTAACCCCATTCCAGAAATGTGGCATAATATCATGAAAGTTAAAAAAGATGAAAGATCATGTGCAAAATAAGACATAAGTTTTGAGAGGCTGACAATCCAATGGATGTTTGGCATTTTTATCAAGAGTGATTTTTGATGGGAGGCATGTACTTTGTAAATATCCGAAATTGAAACTTTTAATTTTATCGTTAATATCTGTTATTGCTTACCGCAAGCTTCTGAAAAAAGAGTTTTATAATGAAAGGGTAGAGCGCCCTCCAAAATATCGAGCATTACATCAACATTAAGACTTTCAAAAATTTTGTAGTGAGATAATTTGTAATTATCCCCCTATTGAGTATTTACCCTCTCTGTTTTTGACATTGGTTCAATTTTCTTCTATGGAATTTCGCTATTCATATTTATAGGAATGCTAAGCATGGAATGTCTACTTAACGGGCTAAATGTATTAAATACTCTTTTACATGTTTTAGGGGAAGCGCACCTCAACTTTAATCCATGAGACTCGGATAAGAAATGCTCATTTTTTAAATGAAATACAACATTTGCAACAGATTCAAATTCTTTGTTACATGAAAAGCAAAACTTTGCCATTGTTAGTTAATGCAAAACTTAATTAAATAATTCCTTAGACTTATTCTCGAACTTTGAATGTACTTCTAGTAACCTAGAACTTGGCTTTTTTGTCGTCTATTTTGTAAATAAATATTGCAACAAATGCTAAAAAGGCGTCCACCTATAGAACTTAGGCCCACGCCCTTTTAAAATACTCATTAACACCTTTCATTTGATATCCATATTGTACAAAACGCATTCGAGAGTCACCCCTGGTCCAAGTTTATGGCGATATCCCGAAAAGGCGTCCACCCATAGAACTAAGGCCCATTCCCTTTTAAAATACTTATTAACACTTTTCGTTTGATACCCATGTTGTACAAAACATTCTAGAGTCAACCCTAGTTCACCTTTAGAACGGTATTCCGAAAAGGCGTCCACCTATAGAACTAAGGTCCACTTCCTTTTAAAATACTAATTAACACTTTTCATTTGATACCCATATCGTACAAACAAATTCTAGAGTCACCTCTGGTCCACCTTTATGGCGATATCTCGAAAAGGCGTCCCACCTATAGAACTAAGGCCCACGCCCTTTTAAAATACTCATTAACACCTTTCATTTGATACCCATATCGTACAAACAAATTATAGAGTCACGTCCGCCCTTATGGCGATATCTCGAAAAAGCGTCCACCCATAGAACTAAGGCCCACGCCCTTTTAAAATACTCATTAACACCTTTCATTTGATACCCATATTGTACAAACGCATTCGAGAGTCACCCCTGGTCCACGTTTATGGCGATATCCCGAAAAGGCGTCCACCTATAGAACTAAGGCCCATGCCCTTTTAAAATACTCATTAACACCTTTCATTTGATACCCATATCGTACAAACAAATTCTAGAGTCACCCGGTCCCTTTATGGCGATATCTCGAAAAAGCGTCCACCCATAGAACTAAGGCCCACGCCCTTTTAAAATACTCATTAACACCTTTCATTTGATACCCATATCGTACAAACAAATTCTAGAGTCACCCCTGGTCCACCTTATGGCGATATCTCGAAAAGGCGTCCACCCTATAGAACTAAGGCCCACGCCCTTTTAAAATACTCATTAACACCTTTCATTTGATACCCATATTGTACAAACGCATTCGAGAGTCACCCCTGATCCACGTTTATGGCGATATCTCGAAAAAGCGTCCACCCATAGAACTAACGCCCATTTCCTTTTAAAATACTTATTAACACCTTTCGTTTGATACTCATATTGTACAAAACATTCTAGAGTCAACCCTGGTTCACCTTTAGAACGGTATTCCGAAAAGGCGTCCACCTATAGAACTAAGGACCCACTTCATTTTAAAATACTAATTAACATTTTTTCATTTGATACCCATATCCTACAAACAAATTCTAGAGTCACCCCTGGTCCACCTTTATGGCGATATCTCGAAAAGGCGTCCACCTATAGAACTAAGGCCCACTGCCCTTTTAAAATACTCATTAACACCTTTCATTTGATACCCATATCGTACAAACAAATTCTAGAGTCACCCCTGGTCCACCTTTATGGCGATATCTCGAAAAGGCGTCCACCCATAGAACTAAGCCCCACACCCTTTTAAAATACTTATTAACACCTTTCGTTTGATACCCATATTGTACAAACGCATTCTAGAGTCACCGCTGGTCCACGTTTATGGCGACATCTCGAAAAGGCGTCCACCCATAGAGCTAGGGCCCACTTCCTTTTAAAATACTCATTAACACCTTTAATTTGATACCCATATCGTACAAACAAATTCTAGAGTCACCTCTGGTCCACCTTTATTGCGATATCTCGAAAAGGCGTCCACCTATAGAACTTAGGCCCACTCCCTTTTAAAATACTCATTAGCACCTTTCATTTGATACCCATATCGTACAAACAAATTCTAGAGTCACCCCTGGTCCACCTTTATGACGATATCTCAAAAAGGCGTCCACCCATAGAACTAAGGCCCACTCCCTTTTAAAATACTTATTAACACCTTTCGTTTGATATCCCATATTGCACAAACGCATTCTAGAGTCACCCCTGGTCCACGTTTATGGCGACATCTCGAAAAGGCGTCCACCCATAGAACTAAGGCCCACTTCCTTTTAAAATACTCATTACCACCTTTAATTTGATACCCATATCGTACAAACAAATTCTAGAGTCACCCCTGGTCCACCTTTATGGCGATATCTCGAAAAGGCGTCCACCTATAGAACTTAGGCCCACTCCCTTTTAAAATACTCATTAACACCTTTCATTTGATACCCATATCGTACAAACAAATTCTAGAGTCACCCCTGGCCCACCTTTATGGTGATGTCTCGAAAAGGCGTCCTCCTATAGAACTTAGGCCCACTCCCTTTTAAAATACTCATTAACACTTTCATTTGATACCCATGTCGTACAAACAAATTCTAGAGTCAGCCCTGGTCCACCGTTATGGCGATATCCCTATATGGCGTCCATCTATAGCCCACTCCCTCTTAAAATACTCTTTAATACCTTCCATTTGATACACATGTCATACAAACACATTCCAGGGTTACCCTAGGTTCATTTTACTACTAGGTGATTTTCCCTTATTTTGTCTCCATAGCTCTCAACTGAGTATGTAATGTTCGGTTACACCCGAACTTAGCCTTCCTTACTTGTTTTGAATATCTCGTTCCTAGCCCCACCTGGTGCCGATTTTTTTTTCATATATCGCTTTCTATTCATGTATGTAATATATGTTTCAAATATGAGCCTAATCGGACTACAAATACGATTTTTATTAATATCTCAATCCTTGCGCCACCTGGCGGCGATGTTTTTTCATGTGTCGCTTTCTATTCATGTATGTAATATGTGTTCCAAATATGAGCCTAATCGGACCACAAATACGATTTTTTGAACATCTCGAACCTTGCGCCACCTGGCGGCGATTTTTTTCATAAGTCGCTTTCTAATTATGTACGTATTATGTGTTCCAAATATGAGCCAAATCGGACCAAAAATTTTTTGAAATATTTCGATCCATGCGCCACCTCGGAGTTTTTGTTTCATATTATTGCATTTTCATCGGGTTCTGAACTATATTCCAAGTTTCAAGCTTGTAGCTTATCGGGAAGTTACTTAAATTTTAATTACAAAATTCGTTAACAACGGTCGCGCAGCCGGCCTGTCAAGTCAAACTAAATAAAACCGTTTAAAAAGCTCTACTGCATGACTAGTTAAAATGTATTGAAATTTTATGGAGGTAGCAGCTTTTCATAATTTTGTTGAAGTTAGTGATTCTGGGCAATAAACACATACTTTACTTTTACCGCCATATGCAGAAATCGTCTCTAATTCCACCATTATATAAAAGTCGAGTTAAGTTGAATACGGAGCTTTTAACGCATCGTCGACGATCTCGGTTTGTGCTCAAGTTATGGTGTTAATGGACTGAAATTTAATGATCTTAAATCATCGGCATTTGGTAAAGTAGGTACCGTGGAAAAAGTATCGAGATAAAGTAGCGAAGTAGAAGTACTTGGAAAAAGCATCGAGTACGAAATACTAGAGAATTTTTTGGAGAAGTTTCGAGACTATTCACTCAGTTGGTACCCTGCAGTCAAACCAACTAGTTGTTTACTAAAATAATACTAGTTTCCCAAAAATTTCAACTAGTATGAGTTCTGTAATTTTCATTATCAACAACTGGTATTTTAACATGGTGATGTAATACGAAAAATCAGTTGCCAGTCTATGCATCACAATCATACCCATTGTGTTTACAGCTTAAAGTTAACAATTTTTGCAATTTTTTGAGAATTGACTTTTCTCTCGCTTTCTGTTGCAGGGTTTTTACCTTTTATTTCGTTTTTTCTTTGTTTTTCTGTTGGAATGCAGGCATAAACTCAGATGACATGATGAAGGCTCGTGAGTATCCCCTTTGAAAGTGAACATAAGCTTTCATAAGTGAAAATTGTCCCGCCCATCGGACGAGTGACTTCTCATGTCAACTAAAGCCAATAGTTCCATGTAGGAATTGAACCACTTCGATTGATATCGCTCGGACCACCGAGTGAAATGGAATTTAACCAATACGACAGATTTAATACAAAGTGAACGAGTTTTATTATTTCTTAATTTTTTACTTTCCTGTTCGTGTAGAAGAAGATCCTTTATGACCTCGTTAGTGCGCTCCCTGAAGTTTGCTAAATCCTGAAAATTTATCAAAGCTGTCCTATCCAGAAAAGCACCAGCTGGCTTGCGCTTTAAAACGGAATGTATCGTGTTATTATACCTATCCACAGTTATTGCGACGCGTTCTTCAGGTGCTAATCTTAGAAATTCAAACGGAAAGACAGTGGTATATTTCAATCATGGTAGAGTGTAGCCTTTCTACCTGACCATTGGCCTCACTTCGCTGCGTTGGCGTTTGGTACATTCCTATCCCTAAGGACCTGATATAATTTAATACAAGTGGTGACAAAAATCCGCGTTCGTTGTCCATGACTAAGGCTAGTGGCACTGTAAAATAATGCAGCACCATCGTTGAGTTCATTCGCAAATGAGGAGATGACTTACTTTTGATTGGGAAGAGCTTAGCCAATTTGGTAAATTTGTCGATACAACTCAGATATTTTTGTCGTTCAATTTCGAAAATATCGATGTACACTCTGTACACTCGCAACTCGCAACCCGCCTAAAAATTATTTGATTTCTGAACACATTTATGGGTGCCTCTGCGTGAGGTATGAGGTCAGAGCTATCCTACTCTGCGGAGTGCATGGTACCCTCTGAAGCAGTATCAGTTTCATATACCGCGTCAGCTATAGTATTCGATGGTTGCGCAATTATGGAGTCGGTGAGTGCGTTCACTTCCGTCTTGAGACGGGAGAGTGCATCAGCGACTACATTTTTGTACCAGGCTTGTAAATTAACTCCCAGTTATATTTCTCTATACGAGCTTTCCATCGCTTGAGCTTTGCATTGTAATTGCGATTACTCAAGGAAAATGTCAAAGGTTGGTGATCAGTGTAAACCCTAATTTTCTTTGCGCCGTAAAGGTAGGAGCCCAAATTATCCAGTGACCAAACAATAGCTAAAAGCTCTTTTTCATTCGTAACGTAGTTTTCTTCGGCTTTATTTAGAGACCGCGTTATGTAAGCTATCGGTTTACAATCGCCTATTGATCCTCGTGATAGTACCGCGCCAATGGCGTAGTTCGATGCGTCCGCTGTCAAATTAAATGGTTTGGAAAAATCTGGAAATGCTAAGACATCTGCTGACATCAATAGCTGTTTCAGCCCCCAGAAGGCTTCTTAAGCATCACTGTTAAATTTAATCGCTATATTTTTGGACGCGTTCGCTTTTATCTGTGCATTTTCCCCCCGAGTGAGGTTGGTGAGTGGCGTGGCGACCTTGGCGTAATCCTTAATGAATTTCCTATAGTATGAGGTCATACCAAGGAAACTTTTTAAATCCTTCAAATTTTCCGGGGGTGAAATCGTTTTAATAGCTTCTACCTCTTTTGGATCAGCGCTTATTCCATCGAGAGTAATAACATAGCCGAGAATTTTCGACTTCTTTTTCAAAGAAGCATGTCTTTTCCAAATTAACCTTAAGATTCGCCTCCCAAAGTGTTGCAAAAAACCTTCTCAATATTAACAAGGTGTTCCTCTGCATCCTAGCCAAATACTATGATATCGTCAATATAGACGTAACAAATTTTTCCGATGTACTTCTTGAGGACATCGTCTATCATCCTTTGGAAAATGGCAGGCGCATTTTTCAACCCGCATGGCAACCGAAGAGATTCGTATTTGCCATTCATTCTGGAGAAGGCTGTCTTTGGGATGTCCGAATCCTTCATGGGAATTTGGTGAAATGCGGAAGTCAAATCAATTGTCGTATAGAAGTTGGCTTGGCCAAGGCTACAAAGAGTCGCGTTTATATCGGGGATTGGGTAAGTATCGGCGATAGTTACAGCGTTCAGCCGCTTATATTCTATAACCATACGATACTGTTTGTCCCCATTCGCTTTAAGCTTTTTAGGGACTATCCAAATTGGAGAGTTGTATGGGCTTTTTGACGGCCGGATAAACCTTCGCCTAGGAGCTCATTTATCTGTTTTTCGACTTCATTTCTCATACATGCTGGGTATGGGTAGGATTTATTATATACCGGTTCGGCAGTTGATGTTTTTATTTCTGCACGGACATTTATGTTTTAAGCTCATAAACGTTAAGTGGTTCGAAAAAACCAGAGTATTTTTTTAATAGTGAATGAATATCAAGAGGTAAGTCCTTTCCTAATGTAAAGTTTACATCGAGAGATTTTCTGCCCTTCGGGGGGATTTTGTAATTATCTATACTAAGGAGGTTATCCTTCTTATCTATTATAGCGCCTAATTTCCTCAGGGTATCATCCACACTGATCCCTAGAAACTCACTAAGAGTCGGTAAAACGAAGATATCAAACTCAGTGGAATTACCCACACTTTCAAATAATTTAAATTTTACTTTATCCTTAATTGGCACGCTACGCCCCACCGAAGCTACATTGAACAATTTTTTCACAGGAGTTGTTTTCGTTGCAATAGCATATTTAATGAAATTCTTATTTGCGCCGGTTTCCACAAGGAAATCTAATACCCGACCATCGGGCAAGGTATATTCTAGCTATGGTGCGCTAGATGACCAGAAGACAAAAAATCCTCCGAGTTGTCTTCACTTGACGATTATTTCAGGTCCACATCTTTCTCCTCACTCTCTCCAGGTGTAGTATGGAATACCCTTTGTTGCTTCCGTGGTAGATTCTCCGAACTTGCGCTTCTTTTAAACGGATTTGGGCGATGGATATATTTAACGTTGCGCGTCTGCACTGGGGGGTCTACGTCCATTTTCTCTACAGGCGAATGTAGTGGGCCGCTGGCAATTCCAAATCGACCTGACGGACGATCACTCCTTACATATGGATGCTTTTCCTGGTTGCGCCAAGTAGGTTTAAGGGGCTACTGGGGAGGCCTGCTCTACGTGGCTGACTGTTTGGGGTGGTGAGGAGCGGTGGCAAGCAGGTATGCTTGCATCCCCAGACTAGCTCGTCGTGTTAGGCGGGGTATTGCACCACCGTCCTCACCCGCAGAAATAGTCGTGAGGGGCATAGTTAGAAGGGGCAAGTATAGGGGGAGAAAAAGGAGCAGGCTTGTCCTGTCAGGTGCAGTCTATCCTCAATCTTCAGCGCAACTTGCGCTGAACCATGGGCGCTGTGCTGACTTCTACTTCCTTACAGCGCCCGCAAGCCTGACATTTGTCTGTCCGTCCTCATTCAGTCATTTCCCTGCTACTCATCCTTACCTAACCTTGCCACGCATAAGCGCAGCACCGACACCAAACCTAAAACTTTAGCCCTGCATTATGAAAAGGTCTAAAATTTTCATCCAAACATTTTAAATTTTATTAAAAATTTAATTTTGCTTAGAACTATACCCTGGAACTATCTATCTTATAGAATGCAAAACGAATCCGCTTAGAATTAAATTAAAAAAAAAGCAAAACAAATAACGTACGATTTCGATTCAATTCGATTCAATTTAACAAAATTGTTAAAAAAATAAAAAAAAACCATATAAATAACAAGAAAGGAAGGCTAAGTTCGGGTGTAACCGAATATTACATACTCAGTTGAGAGCTATGGAGACAAAATAAGGGAAAATCACCTCGTAGTAAAATGAACCTAGGGTAACCTGGAATGTGTTTGTATGACATGTGTATCAAATGGAAGGTATTAAAGAGTATTTTAAGAGGGAGTGGGCCAAAGTTCTATAGATGGACGCCATATAGGGATATCGCCATAACGGTGGACCAGGGCTGACTCTAGAATTTGTTTGTACGACATGGGTATCAAATGAAAGTGTTAATGAGTATTTTAAAAGGGAGTGGGCCTAAGTTCTATAGGAGGACGCCTTTTCGAGATATCGCCATAAAGGTGAGGTGTGACTCTAGGATTTGTTCGTACAATATGGGTATCAAATGAAAGGTGTTAATGAGTATTTTAAAAGGGAGTGGGCCTAAGTTGTATAGGTGGACGCCTTTTCGAGATATCGCTATAAAGGTGGACCAGGGGTGACTATAGAATTTGTTTGTACGATATGGGTATCAAATGAAAGGTGTTAAGGAGTATTTTAAAAGGAAGTGGGCCTAGATCTATGGGTGGACGCCTTTTCTAGATATCGCCATAAACGTGGATCAGGGGTAACTCTAGAATGCGTTTGTACAATATGGGTATCAAACGAAAGGTGTTAAAGAGTATTTTAAAGGGAGTGGGCCTTAGTTCTATGGGTGGACGCCTTTTCGAGATATCGCCATAAAGGTGGACCAGGAATGACTTTAGAATTTGTTTGTACGATATGGGTATCAAATGAAAGGTGTTAATGAGTACTTTAAAGGGAGTGGGTCTTAGTTCTATAGGTGGACGCCTTAGTTCTATAGGTGGACGCGCCTTTTCGGAATATCGTTCTAAATGTGGACCAGGTTGACTCTAGAATGTTTTGTACAATATTGGTATCAAACGAAAGGTGTTAATAAGTATTTTAAAAGGGAATGGGCCTTAGTTCTATGGGTGGACGCCTTTTCGGGATATCGCCATAAACGTGGACAATATGGGTATCAAATTAAAGGTGTTAATGAGTATTTTAAAAGGGCGTGGGCCTTAGTTCTATAGGTGGAGGCCTTTTCGAGATATTGCCATAAAGGTGGACCAGGGGTGACTCTAGAATGCTTTTGTACAATATGGGTATCAAACGAAAGGTGCTAATGAGTATTTTAAAAGGGAATGGGCCTTAGTTCTATTCGTGGACGCCTTTTCGGGATATCAACATAAACGTGGACCAGGGGTGACTCTAGAATGCGTTTGTACAATATGGATATCAAATGAAAAGTTTTAATGAATATTTTAAAAGGGAGTGGGCCTTAGTTCTATAGGTGGACGCCTTTTCGGGATATCGCCATAAAGGTGGACCAGGGGTGACTCTAGAATTTTTTTGTACGATATGGGTATCAAATGAAAGGTGTTAATGAGTATTTTAGAAGGGAGTGGGCCTTAAATCTATAAGTGGACGCCTTTTCGAGATATCGCCATAAACCTGGACCAGGGGTGACTCTAGAATGCGTTTGTACAATATGGGTATCAAACGAAAGATGTTGATGAGTATTTTAAAACGGAGGGGGCCTTAGTTCTATGGGTGGACGCCTTTTTGAGATATCGCCATAAAGGTGGACCAGGGCTGACTCTAGAATTTGTTTGTACGATATGGGTATCGAATAAAAGGTGATAATGAGTATTGTAAAAAGGAGTGGGCCTTAGTTCTATAGGTGGGCGCCTTTTCGAGATATCGCTATAAAGGTGGACCAGGGGTGACTCTATAATGTGTTTGTACGATATGGGTATCAAATTAAAGGTATTAATGAGGGTTTTAAAAGGAAGTGGTGGTAGTTGTATATGTGAAGGCGTTTTCGAGATATCGACCATAATGTGGACCAGGGTGACCCAGAACATCATCTGTCGGGTACCGCTAATTTATTTATATATGTAATACCACGAACAGTTATCCTTCCAGATTCCAAGGGCTTTTGATTCGCCCTGCAAAACTTTTTCATTTTCTTCTACTTAATATGGTAGGTGTCACACCCATTTTACAAAGTTTTTTCTAAAGTTATATTTTGCGTCAATAGACCAATCCAATCCAGAAAATTATACTAGCTGCAGAACTTAACCGCACTGGAACAATATACTATAAAAGCGTGCAATTACTGGCATATGCTGATGACATTGATATCATCGGCCTAAACACCCGCGCTGTTAGTTCTGCTTACTCCAAGCTGGAAAAAGAAGCGGTAAAGATGGGTTTTGATGGTGAATGAGGACAAAACGAAGTACCTGCTGTCATCGAGCAAAGAGTCAGCGCATATGCGCCTGGCAACCACGCTACTGTTGGCAGCCATAATTTCGAAATAGTAAAAGACTTCGTTTATTTGGGAACCAGCATCAACATTAGCAACAACATCAGCACTGAAATCCAGCGAAGAATCAATCTTGCCAATAAATGCTACTTTGGACTAGGTAGGCAATTGAAAAGTAAAGTCCTCTCTCGGCGAACGAAAATCATACTCTACAAGTCACTTATCGTACCCGTCCTGCTATATGGGGCAGAAGCATGGACCATGACAACAGCAGATGAAGCGGCTTTGGGAGTGTTCGAGAGAAAAGTTCTTCGAAAGATTTATGGACCTCTACGCGTTGGCGATGGCGAGTACCGAAGAAGATTTAATGATGAGCTGTACGAGCTATACGCAGACATCAACATAGTCCAGCGAATTAAACGCAGCGGCTGCGCTGGCTAGGCCATGTTATGCGAATGAAAGATGATGCTCCGGCCAAGAAAGTGTTTCTATCGGAACCCGCCTATGGAAGCAGAGGTAGAGGGCGGCCCCCACTCCGTTGGAAGGACCAGGTGGAAAACGATTTAAACTCCCTTGGTATGACCAATTGGCGCCGGTTGGCGGAGCGAAGGAGCGACTGGCGCGCCTTGTTGGACGGCCATAACCGTTTAGACGGTTAAGCGCCAATTAAGTAAGTAAGTAAGTATTATTATGGCATTTTTTTCATTTTTAGTAATATTCGATATCGAAAAACACCAATATAAGTGAGTTCAGATAAGTACGTGAACTGAGTTTAGTAAAGATATATCGATTGTTGCTCAAGTTATCGTGTTAACGGTCGAGCGGAAGGACAGACGGTCGACTGTGTATAAAAAACTGGGCGCGGCTTCAACCGATTTCGCCCTTTTTCACAGAAAACAGTTACCGTCCTATAATCTAAGCCTCTGTCAAATTTCACAAGTATGGGTAATGTTTTGTTCGACATATGGCATTAAATTATCCTAGACAAATTAAATGAAAAGGGCGTAGCCACGACCCATTTTGAAAATTTTCTTTTATTTTTGTATTTTGTTGCACCATATCATTACTGGAGTTGAATGTTGACATAATTTACTTATATACTGTAAAGATATTAACTTTTCTTGTTAAAACTTTGACTTAAAAAAAATTTTTTTTAAAAAGTGGGCGTGGTCGTTTCCGATTTTGATAATTTTTATTAAGCATACATATAGTAATAGGAGTAACGTTCCTGCCAATTTTCATCATGATATCTTCAACGACTGCCCAATTACAGCTTGCAAGCTTCTAAATTACCTTCTTTTAAAAGTGGGCGGTGCCACGCCCATTGTCCAAAATTTTACTATTTTTCTATTCTGCATCATAAGTTCAACTCACCTACCAAGTTTCATCGCTTTACCCGTGTTTGGTAATGAATTATCGCACTTTTTCGATTTTTCGAAGTTTTCGATATCGAAAAAGTGGTCGTGGTATAGTCCGATATCGTTTATTTTAAATAGCGATCTGAGATGAGTGCCCAGGAACATACATACAAAATTTCATCAAGATACCTCAAAATTTACTCAAGTTATCGTGTTAACGGACGGACGGACGGACATGGCTCAATCGAATTTTTTTTCGATACTGATGATTTTGATATATGGAAGTCTATATCTATATCGATTCCTTTATACCTGTACAACCAACCGTTATCCAATCAAAGTAATATACTCTGTGAGCTCTGCTCAATGAGTATAACAAGTAAGAAAGGCTAAGTTCGGGTGTAACCGAACATTACATACTCATCTGAGAGCTACGGAGACAAAATAAGGAAAATCACCATGTATGAAAATGAACCTAGGGTAACCTGGAATGCATTTTTGTGACATGTGTATCAAATGGAAGGTATTGAAGAGTATTTTAAGAGGGAGTGGGCCATAGTTCTATAGGTGGACGCCATTTAATGATATCGCCATAAAGGTGGACCAGGGCTGACCCTAGAATTTGTTTGTACGATACGGGTATCAAATGAAAGGTGTTAATGAGTATTTTAAAAGAGCGTGGGATATCGCCATAAAGGTAGACCAGGGGTGACTCTAGAATTTGTTTGTACTATATGGGTATCAAATGAAAGGAGTTAATGAGTATTTTAAAAGGAAGTGGGCCTTAGTTCTATAGGTGGACGCCTTTTCGGGATATCGCCATAAAGGTGGACCAGGGGTGACTGTAGAATTTGTTTGTACGATATGGGTATCAAATGAGAGGTGTTAATGAGTATTTTAAAATGGAGTGGGCCTTAGTTCTATAGGTGGACGCCTTTTCGAGATATCGCCATAAAGGTGGACGAGGGGTGACTCTAGAATGCGTCTGTACAATATGGATATCAAACGAAAGGTGTTTATGAGTATTTTAAAATGGAGCGGGCCTTAGTTCTATGGGTGGACGCCTTTCGGGATATCGCCATAAAGGTGGACCAGGGGTGACTGTAGAATTTGTTTTTACGATATGGGTATCAAATGAAAGGTGTTAATGAGTATTTTAAAATGGAGTGGGCCTTAGTTCTATAGGTGGACGCCTTTTTGAGATATCGCCATAAAGGTGGACCAGGGGTGACTCTAGAATTTGTTTGTACGATATGGGTATCAAATGAAAGGTGTTAATAAGTATTTTAAAAGGGAGTGGACCTTAAATCTATAGGTGGACACCTTTTCGTGATATCGCCATAAAGGTGGACCAGGGGTGACTCTAGAATGCGTCTGTACAATATGGATATCAAAGGAAAGGTCTTAATGAGTATTTTAAAATGGAGCGGGCCTTAGTTCTATGGGTGGACGCCTTTTCGGATATCGCCATAAAGGTGGACCAGGGGTGATATAGAATTTGTTTGTACGATATGGGTATCAAATGAAAGGTGGTTAATGAGTATTTTAAAAGGGAGTGGGCCTTAGTCTATAGGTGGACGCCTTTCGAGATATCGCCATAAAGGTGGACCAGGGGTGACTCTAGAATGTGTTTGTGCGATATGGGTATCAAAGAAAGGTGTTAATGAGTTTTTAAAAGGGAGTGGGCCTTAGTTCTATAGGTGGACGCCTTTTCGAGATATCGCCATAAAGGTGGACCAGGGGGTGACTCTAGAATTTGTTTGTGCGATATGGGTATCAAATGAAAGGTGTTAATGAGTATTTTAAAAGGGAGTGGGCCTTAGTTCTATAGGTGGACGCCTTTTCGAGATATCGCCATAAAGGTGGACCAGGGGTGACTCTAGAATTTGTTTGTACGATATGGGTATCAAAGAAAGGTGTTAATGAGTATTTTAAAAGGGAGTGGGCCTTAGTTCTATAGGTGGACGCCTTTTCGGATATCGCCATAAAGGTGGACCAGGGGTGATCTATAATGTGTTTGTACGATATGGGTATCAAATTAAAAGTATTAATGAGGGTTTTAAAAGGCAGTGGTGGTAGTGTATATGTGAAGGCATTTTCGACATATCGACAAAATGTGGACCAGGTGACCAGAACATCATCTGTCGGATACCGCTAATTTATTTATATGTAATACCACAAGAGTATTCCTGCAAAGCTTCCAAGGGCTTTGATTTCGCTCTGCAGAACTTTTTCATTTTCTTCTACTTATATCGTAGGTGTCACACCATTTACAAAGTTTTTTCTAAAGTTAATTTTGCGTCAATAAACCAATCCAATTACCATGTGTCATCCGGTTTTTCGTATTTGGTATAGAATTATGGCATTTTTTTCATTTTTTCGTATTTTCGATATCGAAACAGTGGGCGTGGTCATAGTCGGATTTCGGCCATTTTTATACCAATACAAGTTGAGTCAGACAAGTACGTGAACTGAGGTTAGTAAAGATATATCCAATTTTTGCTCAAGTTATCCTGTTAACGGCCGAGCGGAAGGACAGACGGTCGACTGTGTATAAAAACTGGGCGTAGCTTCATCCGATTTCCCCCTTTTCACTGAAAACAGTTATCGTCCTAGAATCTAAGCCACTGGCAAATTTCACAAGGATTGGTAAATTTTTGTTCGACTTAAGGCGTTTAAAAAGTATCCAAGACAAATTAAATGAAAAAGGGCGAAGACCACGCCCATTTGAAATTTCTTTATTTTTGTATTTTGTTGCACCATATCATTACTGGAGTTGAATGTTGACATAATTTACTTATATACTGTAAAGATATACAATTTTTTGTTAAAATTTGACTTTAAAATATTTTTTTTAAAGTGGGCGTAGTCGTTCACTATTTTGTAGCTTTTATTAAACATACTGTAACGAATTTACTGCAATTCCCCTTATTTGAAATCTCTGCTAGTTCGAATCACTAAACTGTTGAATAAATAACTCCAATATTGAATAATGCAAAATGACCTTTATTAAAGTACTCCACAATAACATTTCATACTGTGCAACGAATAGCTTGCTTAATAACCAACTGATTGATAGCTCAAACGAAACTCTACTATTCAAAATAATACTGCTCTTGCTCGCTAGATAGCGTCTTAATCGAAGTCTCAAATCAAACTGAATTCCAGCGCCTCTACACTTGTTGCCTTTTATACTCTTTGATTTCAACGTTCGCATCTTCTAGGCGCTTCCAGAATCTACTAGTCCATCAGCTCTCAAACTTCTCAGCTGTAACTACAATTGCACAATTTTATAGCTTTTCTCATTGCATACTTTCAGGAGTATCTCAGATATATGCATGTGTTTGTGCATTGACTCTCCGCTGCCCGTATACGTACATGGTACATATGTGTAGACGCAATTATTGTTTCGTTTATGTAGATACATAATGATTGAATTATTGATGTGAATTCGCGTCACTGCTTAGCATCGGCTTAGAGATAGCAGCACCCCTTAGTTTGCTAATATTCGTAACACTGCCCTCCACCTAAGTCTGATCGTCCCGATCAGACAAATCTCTCGATCTAAACGCTGCTAGCATCGCCAAATGTACCACTCTTCTATTTCGTGATTTCCCAATTGCTTGTATGCGGTAGATGACCTCACTGATCGTCTTCACAACTCTGTACGGGCCTTCCCAACTGCACCGATATTTGGATGGAACACCTTTCCGCCGGTAAGGGTTGTATAGCAGTACCAAATCTCCCTCCCGGAAACCTTCCAAATTATTTCCCTTGTCGTACCTGTGTTTCATCTTACTACTCATTATCCTGGATCGTTCCCTCGCACTCTGTTGCTTGGCCAATGAACTACTTCGTAGAGCTTGCGCTTGACGGATTGGCTTCGCATAATCAGTATCGTTCCCACGTTTCACAACAGTAGTGCGCTCCGGCTTGAAACTACCCTCGCATTCTTTCTCGGAAATTCGTTGCTTCGTTTTCCTGCGTCTTTTAGGTTTTGTCAATGCCAGTGTTTCTCTCGCAGGTACTTTTGATTTTGCTTTATTTGGCCCATTCGACCTATTAACCTTTGCCTTTGACTTCCGTGGTTTTTGTCGAGTCTTCTCCACCAGTACTCGATTACTACTGAACCCTTTCTCCAACTGAAGTTAAGTGGTATATCCTGGTTCTCATAACGCATCACCCTTCTCTGCATATCGATCTTGATGTCATGGTCAACCAAGAAGTCCACTCCCAATATGACTTCTTCAACGATCTTCGCCACAACGAATTTGTGTAGAACCGTGACCTTTCCAATCAAGACTTCACATATCACTTCTCCCTGAACTTGGTTATACTCGCCAGTGACCGTACGCAACTTTGCTCCAGGTAACGGTTTTATTCTCCTGTTGACCAAGTCAGATCGGATCAAGGAATGAGATGCGCCCGTATCTACAGTCAGTACACGTTCTTTACCATCCACATTCCCTCTGACGGTAAGACTGCTCGATTTTCTACCAATTTGCAACACAGATATCACAGGGCATTCAATAGCTGGATCTAGCTCTCGATCTCTACCTCTTACTCGCTCTTGCTCATCTCCTCCAGCTTTGCGTTTACGGCCACCCACATTGTTGGAACTATTAGGACCAAGATCGCAATGACGTGCAATGTGACCGGACTTCCCGCATTTGAAGCATTTGATAACTTTTTCACTCCGCTTTTGCGATCCTTTCAGCGCCTCCAATATTGCGTCTACCCACTCTGGCCTTTCTACTTCCACACGGCGTGCTTTGAAAACTGGCTTACACAGAAGCGACGCTGTTTCCTGAATCAGAGCTTGTGACACCGTTTCTGCGAATGTTGGCTTTGGGTTTGCGTATGTAGCTCGCTTTGTTCCGACGTCCCGTATGCCATTTATAAAGCTCTGAATCTTTACCCGTTCAGTGTATTCCACGGGTGCGTCCGCATTCGCTAAATGTGCTAGCCTTTCAATATCCGACGCAAACTCTTGCAATGTTTCACCAGGCCTCTGGAAGCGGTTCAGCAACTCCATTTGGTATATCTGTCTCCTATGCTCAGTTCCGTATCGTCTCTCTAGAGCGCCCATCAATGCTTCATAACAGTTCCGTTCGCCCTCTGGAATGGTTTGTAAAATCTCAGCTGCAGGCCCTTTCAACGCCATGAATAGTGCAGCAACTTTATCTTCAGCATTCCAGTTGTTCACTGTTGCGGTCTTCTCAAACTGTAGCTTAAAGACCTGGAAAGGAACAGAGCCGTCAAAAGATGGAGTTTTTACCTTCGTATTGCTCGCTGAAGCAGCCGGCCGATTAAGTTGCAATTCCTGTATACGACCTCTCAACGCATCCACCTCTGCCTCGAATTTTTCTTCAAACTGCGTTATTTTCTCGTCCATACGCGCTTCGAGTTTTGATGATATACGCGCCTCTTGCTCTTTCAGTTGTGTTTCCATCTTTGATGTAATCTGTGTCGACATTTCTGAAATACGTGTCTCATGTGATTCCAGCTGGGATGCCATATATGTCTTCTGCTCTTCCAATTGTGATGTTATACGGGTTTCCTGCGATTCCAGTTGGGATATCATATACGTCTTCTGTTCTTCCATCTTCGATGTTATTCGTGTCTCTTGGGATTCCATCTGTGATGACATATACGTTTTCTGTTCTTCCAGTTGTGATGACATGTTGGTGGATATTTGTGATGACATTTCTGTTATACGTGCCTCTTGCGCTTCCATCTTGGATGTTACTGTCGATGTTTGAGCAGTTATTGCAGCCAATATCATGTTCAAGTCTGTGCTGGTAATTGTCTGCGATGTTTCGTTTTTCTCTTCAATTTTTGTTGTCTCCTCGCCATCAAGATGAAAGACATACTCTTCCACATCAATTCCTTCTAATTCCATTGCCTCTCGTAGTCGTGCCTGAAGTTCGAGTTTAATGCCGGTTGTATTCAATCCACGGTTCTCCAACTCCTTCTTCAGTTGCGGGATCTTCAATTCACTTAACTTTGCCATGTCCTTGTTGTCCTCTGGAATTTATTCAACAATTCCTCTTCTGACACCAATTGTAACGAATTTACTTGCAAATCCCTCTTATTTGCAATCTTCTGCTAAGTTCGAATCACTAAACTGTTGAATAAATAACTCCAATATTGAATAATGCAAAATGGCCTTTATTAAAGTACTTCACAATAACACTCAAACTTTGCAACGAATAGCTTGCTTAATAACCAAACTGATTGATAGCTCAAATGAAACTCTACTATTCAAAATAATACTGCTCTTGCTCGCTAGATAGCGTCTTAATCGAAATCTCAAATCAAACTGAATTCCAGCGCCTCTACACTTGTTGCCTTTTATACTCTTTGATTTCAACGTTCGCATCTTCTAGGCGCTTCCAGAATCTACTAGTCCATCAGCTCTCAAACTTCTCAGCTGTAACTACAATTGCACAATTTTATAGCTTTTCTCATTGCATACTTTCAGGAGTATCTCAGATATATGCATGTGTTTGTGCATTGACTCTCCGCTGCCCGTATACGTACATGGTACATATGTGTAGACGCAATTATTGTTTCGTTTATGTAGATACATAATGATTGAATTATTGATGTGAATTCGCGTCACTGCTTAGCATCGGCTTAGAGATAGCAGCACCCCTTAGTTTTGCTAATATTCGTAAACAATGCATACAGTAATAGGAGTAACGTTCCTGCCAAATTTCATCATGATATCTTCAACGACTGTCAAATACAGCTTGCTAAACTTTAAATTACCTTCTTTTAAAAGTGGGTGGTGCCACACCCATTGTCCAAATTTTACTAATTTTCTATTCTGCATCATACGTTCAACACACTACCAAGTTTTTCATCGCTTTATCCGTGTTCGGTAATGAATTATCGCACTTTTCTGGTTTTCGAAATTTTCGATATCGAAAAAGTGGGCTTGGTTAATAGTCCTATATCGTTTCATTTCAAATAGCGATCTGAGATGAGTGCCAGAAACCTACATACCAATTTCATCAAGATACCTCAAAATTCACTCAAGTTATCGTGGTTAACGACGGACGGACATGGTTCAATCAAATTTTTTTCGATACTAATGATTTTGATATATGGAAGGTCGTATAGCAATCTCGATTCCTTTATACCTGTACAACAAATTATGCAATCAAAAGTTATTATACTCTGTGAGCTCTGCTCAACTGAGTATAAAGAAGTATATTCGCCAAAATAATGCCTTTGATGCTAAAGGCACACTATGAGGCTAATAAAGCGGTATGTTGGCCGGAATGTTATTATACTTTTAGACTCAGTTGAGCAGAGCTCACAGAGTATATAACTTTGATTGGATAACGGTTGGCGTGTACAGGAAATAAAGGAATCGAGATAGATATAGACTTCCATATATCAAATTCATCAGTATCGAAAAAAAATGATTGAGCCATGTCCGTTCCGTCCGTTAACACGATAACTTGAGTAAATTTTGAGGTATCTTGATGAAATTGGTATGTAGGTTCCTGGGCACTCATCTCAGATCGCTATTTAAATGGATATCGGACTATAACCACGCCCACTTTTCGAATATCGAAATTTCGAAAAAACCGAAAAAGTGCGATAATTCATACCAAAGACGGATACAGCGATGAGCTTGGTAGGTGAGTTGAAATTATGACGCAGATGGCAAATTAGTAAAATTTGGACAATAGGTCGTGCCACCGCCCACTTTTAAAAGAAGGTAATAAAGTCAGTATATAAGTAAATTATGTCAACATTCTGACTCAACATGTACTCACTTTGTATTGGTATAAAAAGTGGCCGAAATCGACCATGACCCCGCCACTTTTTCGATATCGAAAATTACGAAAAATGAAAAAAATGCAATATCTATGACCAAATACGAAAAAAGGGATGAAACAGGGTAATTGGATTGCTTTATTGACGCAAAATATAACTTTAGAAAAAAAACTTAGTAAAACGAATGTAACAACTACATATTAAGGTAGAAGAAAATGAAAAAGTCTCGCAGAGGTCAAAGGACAATTCACAAAAAGCCTTGGACAGCTTCGCAGGGGCACAAAATCATAGTTTGTGAGTAGTTACACTAGTATATAAATAAATTCTAACAGGTAGCCCGACAGACAATTGATCGTTCTGGTTACCCTGGTCACATTTGTGCTATATCTCGAAAACGCACTTATCACATCAATACAACTTCACCACCAGCAGACTTCTTGAAAATCACACTCAAGTTACATACCACTCTTACATTTGATATCCCAATATCGGTACAATAACGCACAGTACATAGAGTCACCGCCTGGTCCACACTTCTATACCTCTACGAAAGGATAGTGACCCACCCGTTAATATATACAACCTACGCGCCGACAGTCCCTGTTTTAAAATAGGCTCACTATCACACTGATCGTTTGATACCCGTATTGTTTAAACGCATTTAGAGTCAACGGCTGGCCATCTTTATGGCGTTATCTCGAAAGGCGTCATCTATATACTAAGCCCACGCTCTTTTTAAAATACTCATTAACAGCTTTATTTGA